>LQNK01000437.1:177214-191197 GCA_001586405.1 Phoebis sennae | reverse complement strand
ACTGTTTATATATCTTCATACACACCTACGTAGATTCTACTAGAGCGTAACTAAATCGTGAAGTGAATTGAGTCAATTTGCTATTACAAAACCAAACAATGATTCATGTTTTCATTCCCAAGATTTTAAATTGCTTTTGATGATTGTCCTTTAACTATATCATCAGCTAGTAGCTATAGCCGATGCGTTCCCGTAGCATAATGTATACACATCAACATCGTCTATGGATATTACACATTTTCTCAATTTTCTATGTTTTTTTTAAGAATATCATTTAATAACGTTATATTTTTTAAAAGCCCACTTTTCAGAGTAGACTGTGAAATAAATTAAAAATTATTTAGATATTTATAAAGAATTTTATTGAAATAAAACCAAAAAGTGGCAAATGGTGCAACTGAGGTTGAATATGTTTGTATATGAAAAAGAGAAAAAATAGCAAAATTATCCCCGTTTTTGGCAGAAACAGGAAAAATTAATAGTCTGTATGACCACCTAAGACATAAACAACAGTCCTACTATGATTTTTCATGCTTTGAAACAAGTTATTAAAGTCTTGCCGTGAGATATCATCCCAAGTTCGACTAAAATGCAAAAAAAGTTGCTCTTCAGTCGGAATGTTTGTAGAAAAATTATTGTAAGTCTTTCTTTGGAGCATGTCCCACGCATGCTCGATAGGGTTTAAATCTGGTGATGGCGCAGGCCAGGGTAAGACCCATACATCCTGCTCCTGCAACCAGCTAGTCACAGCTCGCGCTGTGTGTGGACGGGCATTGCTGTGCATGAGCGTAAATTCTTAGCGCATTTGAAGTCGATGTGGGTAGACAGTGGGTACAAGCACCTGGTCGTGGTAGTTTTCAGCAGTCATGGTGTTTCTAATCCAAACGAGATCCGTTCTTCCACCGATACGAATTTCCGCCCAAACCATAATTGGTCCGCCGCTGTATGCATGGACTTCCTGTGGGTGTTGAACACGAATTTTACGACCAGGACCTCGCCATACGCGTACTCTTCTTGAATCGCGATGGAAACTAAATCGGGACTCATCGGTAAACGGTACTACAGACCATTGGCTAGGTTCCCAAAGCAAATGTTCACGAGCCCACTCTAATCTTCTTCCACGATTTCTTCTGCGTAGTGCTGGAATACGAAGTGGTGTGCGAGTATGAAGGCTAGTTTCATGCAGTCTTCTCCTCACAGTTTGGTCACTGACAAGCAACTGGTGCTCTGATTGGAGCCGCTGAACTAACTGCATAGCCGTAAGATTTGGTTGCATTCTCGCAGTTACTTGTAAAAATCGACCGTGCTGCTGGGTGATTATGTGACTACCACCAGGGTGTCTTTCAGCCACTTCACCAGTTGCACGATAACGTGACCACAATCTTGATATGACGTTTTGTTTGGTTCCAATTTCCTCGGCAATACTCTTTTGAGCATCCCCGGCTTTTAGCATGCGTACTGCCCTTAAAATCTCATCTCTTGTTAAATGGAGCCGCTGCATGACGCATAAAATATCATTAATTCGAAATTAATCAATAACTTGTTTGAAAACTTTAATTTTACACAGAAGAATACCAAAAACTATCGTAGGTAAATGAAAACTTTCTGGCTTGGCTATAATAATGCTGCGCAAATGTATGGTTTTGTTTTTTTTTCTTAAATTCATATTTGGAAATGTTCAAATATGTGCATAAAGTAAAGTTACATCAAAAGTTTTGAAAAAGGCCCAGTTTTTTTAAAGATTTGGATGTTTTTACAAAATATCCCTAGACGGTGTTGATGTGTGTATATGCAGCTTATAAAATATAGCCAATGTTCCTCGTGGATGTTGTAGCTTTCAAATGATGAAAGAGTTTTTAAAATTGGTCTAGTTTTTTTAGCCGATTTATTACAACCAAAAAAACAAAGTTTTCCTTTCTAAACTATTATTTCCTAGTTATTATATCTTTATAATATTATTTATATACACTCACCTGAGTACATTGTGGTGGGCGAGGGCACTCAGTGTGTGGTGGGGGGAAGGTGCAGGTAAAATGGGGGGCTGCGGCCGCCCCGGGCCTTGTAACACCCGGATACCCATACGCACTGTGTTTCGACGGGAGATTTTCTCGTCTGCTCGTTCCGCTGTATGTAGAAAAAATTATATAACATTAAAAAAGTATGATGCATAATAGGGTAAATTTAATTTATTTTAATTCGACGAAACAGTGAACATTTTCGTATTCAATATTTTATTCGCACAAGGATCTATTTTCGGACCAATTTTATTTACTTTGCATATTAACGATAAAATTTAAAACCATTCGATTATGCACCAAAATTATGACTTCTAGGAAGTTGCATAAAACGAAGACAAAAATTAATTCCTAGATTTGGTTACAAATATGTTATTTACAATTTATTTTTAGGAACACCTTGATATCTTGTTTTAGTGATGCACATCGCATGAAATTGCAATGCTTTTATGACCTAGGTGTGAAACACTTACGGATATAAGTTTCACTGTTATAGGTTTGGTTATTTAAGTGTATAAGCATACACGTTATATGAGGAAAAGTAATAATAGCCACCCTGGCTGGATTCTTAATTCTCAATGGAATCTAGCCAGCTGTATCAGAGATTTAAAGAGTGGGAACTGAGCATTGCACGATTGGGCCAAGCTCGCACCGGTGTAAGTACCACCCCCCAGCAGAAGATCGGCGTGAAGAAGTATTGGGTTTCGCATGGAAAGTGGGGGCTCGGAGGCCTGTATTCCCATCGCATTCCTCCCTCGTCCTATTTTACTCATCTTCCAACCTCCTCTCATTAATCCTCTCCTTGTCCCCTCCCCTTAATTCAAGCTGATAAGGCATTGACACTTTGGTTTTGTTGAAGCTCATGAGCTGCGGTCAGTCACTTAAAATCAGGTGAACCGCATGACCCGCTTACCTGCTATCACATACAAAAAAGATATTATATCCTATCACTTACCGATATAAGCGCGCACGTCATATGAAGTGCCGATGGGCGCTCCGTGGTACTGCTTCGCTGGCACAAGCTGGACACTGGGAGGAGCTAGAGGAGTCAGTTCCAGGTGGAATGGAAAGGCGTTTGCTCCTAAACGCTTTATTAGGGCGTCCTATAAGAAATAGTGTGAATTAGCTGACTTGATTCAGTTTCGCTGGAGTGTATTATAAGTCATTATAATATTTCTAGAGGATTCAAACAACAAAGACATTCACAACAATTTTTTCTAGTAAAGAGAGTCAACGTATGGTTGAATGTCGCCAAGGACGCTCTGATATAAAGTCGACATTTAAGTATCCATTAATCCATTAATGTACTTTTGTGTCTTTAAGCGTAAGAGTATTATAACAGCACGCTTAGCTTTTATTACTAAGTTGCATGCAAGGGTAGCCTGATATAGTTCAAGCAATTTTACCCATTGATGCAATCCTAGTAAATTTTATAGTAGTTTTACCTGAAGTGGCGTATTGGGCTCTCTGTCGTGATTGCAATGTGGCGGCCATATTTGTGCAAGGCTCATTATGGCTTCGTTGCAAAACTTCAGACCCATTACTTCTTCGTCTTCTCGGCCATATCTGTATCAAAATGAAATGTTTTTTAATACGAAGAAATTGGAACAGTGGAATAGGGACAAAGTATGACGGAAAAACATTTATTTTGTAGGGAGGGGTAAACTGTTGTAAACTTGGGACGTTTTTTATTGAACCTCTTCACTCTTATAATGAACTATTTTTAAACTATGACTATTTTTCTCTGCATCTTTTTTATTTTTTTTATGTTACATCAGAAAGTGGAACATGCGGTACATCTGATAGTAAATGACTGCCCATGAAACATCAAGGTGTCGCAGATGCCATGCAGGATTGAAGGAAGGGGAGGGAATAAGGAGTGAATTAATGATGGGAAATTGGGAGGGAAGTAGAACAGAATGAGAGGGAATGGAATGGAAATACAGGCCTTTGGGCCCTCCCTCACCTTACGATACACAAAGCAATACTGCTTCACCGCGATCTTCTGTTGGGGGTTGCGTTAATTAAGTACCTTATAATTCATGAAGAATAATATTTCGCATAATTTTATAGTTTCTTAGTTACAAAATCTTCTATCAATATCTTATTATGAGAATCATAGCGATGTTGAGCCAAGATCTTATGTATGTCTGACATTGAAACTCTCTGAAGTTATTTCATATTATGTATTTATTTTGATAAATCTGTGAGTTGTTTGTTGAAGATTCAGGCTGAATAAATCCAAAAGCTTTTTGTTGATTGATATTTTTAGTGCAGGTTCTTCAAACGACTTTCTTTCTTTAAGGGGGAGGGGGCTAGTCAGAAAAGCAAAAACTCTGCATACGTATCGTTTTGACATAATGCATAGTAAAATTTTGTCAAAAGTACATGTAATTATTCAATATATTATGTAACTGTCATGGCTACGTTAAGTAATACCTATACATGATTACATTCACTTCACTGCCTAAAAAAACACAAAGGTATACCCAAAATTTAAGATTTTCACCTTTCATTGCTGTATTATTTAATTAGGAGAAAAAAAAAACACTACACTGCCTTGTGGTAATTTTTAAGAAATTATTTTATGGTAGTAATAATTTCTGGAGTATCAAATTAAAACTGTTTTATTAATACTAAACAAAACAATAAATTGTCTTCAGTAACAACATTAACGTTAGTAATAATAACGTTACTAATGTTCCTAATAGCTTGTATTCAGTAAAGGTGAGGAATTATTAGTCTTCATTAACAAACCCCATTGGGTTACCGCAGCAAATATTCATAATGCTGGAATTATAAACGGCTTTTATTCGGCATAGTTAGTTCGGTCAAGGACGATGATTTATAACAAAACCTATTTTTGATTAATATTTATTGTCAATAGATGATAAATGATGTCTATTATTATTAAGAGTCCGATGTCCGCCTGTAAGCATTTTACTGATTGTGTCCATTAAATAATATTTTATCGTATTTTTAACCGCCTTTGAAAAAAAGGAGGAGGTTCTCAATTCGACCGTATTTTTTATGTATGTTACCGCATATTTCCGGCGCTTGTAGACCGATTTGGAAAAAATTGCATTTGAACGAGTAGAGTAGAGTTCAGTTAAAAGAAAAAATATTAATTTTTGCCAAAAATTAAAACCGATTTCTTTTTTTTGTTCTAATTTTTGGCAAAAAAGTTATTATTAACTGAAATATTTGTACGATTTTAATAATCACTTCGATATTTTGATTTCGAATTTAAAATTAAACGTAATCCTGGTTTAAAACGTCATTTAATTTAAGTAGTCCGTGGTTCTAATCTGGTCTTTAGATGAATGAAATGCCGCGGGGTGACGGGTCAGCCTAATGAGATTACGTGTAATACCTGCTTTAAATAGACTATAAATAGGTACAGAGCGCAAAGCCTGGTTTATTCAACTTCCTAAAAGCAGATGCTATGAATTATATATTCCTGGACATTTAACACAACGCAATCTAATCCCAAATTAAGCAAAGCTTGTACAATGGAAACTAGATAATTGATAGACTTACTTAAACATACTTTTTTTTGTAAATATATCCATAATTTAGATAAAGTAAGCCCTAGACAGTAGAAAATTACAATTTTCATAACCCACACCCTCTGGCGCAATAAACCATTGCCGTATCCACTGCGCCATTCGGGTCGTCAAATTCGAGGCGAATTTTTATGCTAAGAGACGACGGATGAAGACAATACAATGATTAACTAAAGAGTTTTAACACGTTTAATATTACTTTACATTTTTTTATGAACAATAAGTGTAATTTTTCACCTATGACACTTTTCTGATTATTAGACGTTAAAATATACGATAAATCGGAACAGAGCGCACACAATGTGTATAAAGTTCAAAAAATGCCTATCATTAAACTATGCAGTCTAATTTCGGTTTTTTAGAGATATAAAGTTGACCGTGCCAAAATGAGCCTCCTCCTTTTTTTGACAGGACATGAAATGTTCTATAGTTCAAACAAAGCATTGATTTACTAAGGAACTTCAACTAGGATATTGTCAGTTTTACGTAATTGCAAAGAATATTTTACAAATATCGTGTATCGTAATACATATATCGTATTAGAATTGCGACAGTGGCCTGGAATAACAACTGTTCATTCACTGTAGAGACTAAGAATTATATCCACTTCTTATTCGTAGGTATCGCTCTATACCTATTTATGCTCTGTGGCAGAGGAGTAATGGATCAACCGATTAGGATTACGAATAATAGCTATTCTAACTACCGTTCTGTTGTTGATTTATCGCAATTTAGTGTTTTGTGCTCACGATTTGATATTAAAGGCTATATTATTTTTATGATTAAAAAGAATTTGGCTTTAAAAATGAATTTTAACGTGATCTGTTATCACTTTTAATGTGTTATCCAAACATATATTTTTTTTTAATTTTTTATTACTTATATACCTGACCTCAGGTTTCCCAATTTGCCCTCACAAGTCCTTTCATTATTCCCTCCCTTTCCCTCAAGCCGGCAAGGCATCTGCGACACTTTGATTATGTAGATGTTCATGGGCTGCGGTCAGTCACTTAACATCAGGTGAACCGCATGCTCCGCTTTCCCCCTGTTACATAAAGAAATATATTTGAAACAGAAATATTAATTTTTCATGTATGGATAAAAATCCCTGAATACTAGTGGCTCGCCCCGAGCTGGACCTCGCGTTGTAATGTTTATATTCATCGAGACCTTACATTTGATGTTACACCAAACCCAGACTACACATAGGCAGACGTATATGCGAACGTCATTGACGATGGATGGCGGATACATCGTTACTCGTCAGACGTAAATTATCTACTACGACTGTACTACTGTGGCTTATTACTACGTCTTCATGTCCGTGGACACTATCGGCAGATGACGTGCAAAACAACAACTGATAAAAAATTAAATCTGTATAATTTTTTTTTCGTTGAATTTTAAAGAAAAAAGACGAAGGACTGTAATCCGAACCGAATAGTGTATCCGAACCTAACGCAGTATTTGAGTATTGAAAAATTAAAAATGCATTGCAAATTTGCAAGTCTGAAGTCAGTATTGCCCAGTTCCTATAAAAATAAAACGAGTAAAAATATTAACGTTTTACTTACAGACGGTACAATATCCCACTAGACGTAAGTCAATAATATACTGAACGTGACGTTAACGTAACTTGGTTCTGATTAGTGATTGGTTGATTAGAACCACCCGTCATGATAACGTTCCGTCGTTTACAGAAACCGAGCATAATAAGTAATTATTAGTTTAAGGGAGGAATTAAATACAATTCTTATTACAATTTATCTATAGCGCGATTCAGAAGCCTCGTAGCGCCATCTGTATTTTTCAAATATCACGTTGAGGATGGTTTGCTCTTTATATATTAAACGCGGTTTTTTATACTCTTATTTTTTCGTGGTATACTAAACATCGTCGTTAAATATAAAAAGAAAATAATACAACTATTATCTTTTTGAGAAAGAAACAATGAACAGTTACGTAAATCGAACCGTTACTTATCGGAAAGCAATTCAATTCAATATTCATTAATAAATGGATATTATTTTAAAATTTACAAATTTTTTATAATTACTTTAATAAAAATAAAAATTCTGTAACAAAATATTTGGAAATAAATTCATTTATAAGGGGCCACCTGGGGCTATTATGTTGGTGTTTTATTCAATCGTTATAATAATATGCGTTACTTTCACTAGATGGCGAAGGAACTAAGGAACCTTAATGTATGAGTAATTTGTAATTGTGTTATTTTAAAAATTATCACATAAAAACTATTCCTAATGTTTAAATACAATATTTATAAGTTATCATACGTTAACTTTTATGAAATTCGTATTTTATTGAGTATTATCGATGTTTGAAGAAAGATTGATTCATAATAATGAACTGTAAATGTAGCAATAGATGGCGTTGATTAAAATTATTTTTTTTCTTATTTTACTTATGTTTTGAAAACGGTTTATATTAAAAATAATTCAATACTTTTTATGTTATGTACAAATATTGACCTTTCATTTGATACCACACTCGGGTATATTCATATTTTACTCGCTTTTTGACCCCCTATATTCGCAACCCCCATATCAATTTTTCTCATCTCGACATTTTCTTTTGTCTAAACTATACGCCTATGAAATTTTATCAAGATCGGATAAACGATACTCAAGTTATCGTCGGACAAAGTATTTCATACTTACATACAAACATACAAACATACAAACATACAAACATACAAACATACAAACATACAAACATACAAACATACAAACATACAAACATACAAATATACAAACATACAAACATACAAACATACAACCGCCCGGCCATCTCGACTCTGAGACCTCGCTTCGCTTGGTCAATAAAAAAAATAACAATAGGATACAAATTTTTCGTGTCATTTATTTGATTTTAGATCTATAACACCCCACAAAATGTATGATAAAAAATAAACATCACAAAATGTGTGATAATAAAATTAGTGACACCTAGATTTGTGCCATAAATATTTCGCAAACCATATTTTTTGGCCGAACTCATAAAATATAAGAAATTGGCAATAACGAACCGTTTTATATAACTTAACCATAAACGTTGGCAATAATATAAAACACGATACATTATAGCGTGACCGGCGTTAGGACATTTTGGCAATAAAATGTAATAGAATGCGAGACAGAAAATTATTAAATACTTTTTATACAGAGTGAATTTTAAGGGCCATTTAGGAAACTTCTTTTTTATATTCGATTAAGCGGTTATTTTGACCATCCTTTCACCTGAACATTTGCTTAAAATATGCCCAAATTATTTAAGATTTAAATAAATAGATTTTTAGAGACATTTAACTGACCCTAAACTATGCAAAGCTTGTACGTTATCTAGGCTCTATACGCCTAAATAACTTATAGACGATGATTTTTTGTGCAAATACATACATACTGTAGAAAAATTCACTTTTCGATTTTTTCCAAACTACCCGTTTTTATTTTGAATTGTTTCTATTTGTTATTTTCTTCGAGATCGATTTCATTGTGATCATAGAACCAATTGATTCTAAAGCTCGCCTGAAAAGGCCACTCTTTATGTTAACTATTATTGAACTTTTCCCTAGGATTTTAACGAGTACAGTTAATGCATTAATATTATGCATCTGGTGCGCGCAATTGGATTCTAAGTTAATTATTATATTGCGTGGGAATAATCAAGTTATAATTATGTGCAGATTTACATTTCTTGCAAGTTATAAACTTTTGTATTTATAAAAGAAACAAATCCTCATTCCAACATTATAATTGCGAAATAAACTCCAACTGCTTTTCTCTACACGCCTAAACCGATTTGGATGAAATTTTGTACCGTTACAGTTTGAAACCCGAGAATGGGCACAATTTACTTTTTTATTTCAGAAATCCCACGGGAGCAGAAAATATCTTTATTTATTAATTTATTTAAACTCTTTTTTACACCATATAAAAAAACACAATTCACTTAAAAACAGTATAAAAGGCGGCCTTATCACTAAACAGTGATTTCTGCCAAGCAGCCACTGAGTAAAAGGTATAGAGCAAAGAGTAATTTAAGCAGGGTAAAGGAGCAAAAGCGGACGGAAACAGGAAAAGTACTTATTACTAAAAGGTGAACCAATATAATATTAAGTAACAAATTACATAAAAAGAATAAAGGTACATATTTTCTTTATTTATTTAATTTTATTCTTTATTGTACATATAAGAAACAATAAACATAACAAAATTGTAAAAAACAACCGAGAAGTACAAAAGGCGGTCTTATTGCCTAGAGCAATCTCTACCAGACAACGCGCGGCACAGCTAGAAAACAATAAAAATTTATATACAGCTAGAAGCAACGTTACTAACAAGTTTCCTCCGACTACGAAAGGTTTTTGTACATTTTATATCATTGAGAAAAGACACAAATGAAACAACAACTTTTTTATCTCAATGTAAAGAAATTTTAATTTTTTTTTTATGTTACTTTTATTTTTCTCTTGGTTTGTGCAATATAGAATATTTTCATTTTATTTCATTTCAATAATACATTTAGTATTTTCTTGGGCTTTGCCACGTGACCCGGGACCACGTTCACTGTAGAGTGTTCGAAGCGTTAAATATGAAGAATAATGTATTATAAACCGCGTAAAATCTTTTCAAAAGTATTTTAATTCAATTATGCATTTAGTTAAACTACATAATATAAGGCAGAGTCTGAAATTTCTATTAGTATGGAATGCATGTATCTAAGAGAGCAACTCATAGAAAAAAGTTAGTAAAAATATTATGAAAAACACATAAGAATTACGGCCTCAATAATATAAAACATTGGGCAAGGTCAACATTTTTGAAAAAACTACAGAATCCTTAAAATCTCAAAAACAGGGATATTTTTGTATGAAATATATTGAGGTTTTGTGATAGATTTTTAGCTCAGCTATTGTTCCCAAGATATGTTTCACTCAATACGGGACACTCTGATAAGGTTAACGGAGTAGGTAATATATTGTGTGTGGTATTAGATTCATTAGTTTTGTAATAATTATAAGACTTACATAATCGCATTGCAATTAAGCTCTTGAATATGGAAAAAATCTTTTTTTGGTGTGTCACACAATTTCTTGTAAAATATATGTATACTTTTTTACACTTGCGTTTTTCTCTCTTTAAGATTAAAGTAAAAATTTTACCTCTTAGATGTTGTTGTTTCTTTAAAATTCAACCCGTCTTACTGAATAATATAAATAAAAGTAATCAACTAAGAAGGTAGTTAAAACTATATATTAAGGTGTCTCAAGGGTGTTTATCTTAAACAAAAGTTGGAAGACAAACTTTTGTTTTAAAATGCTCTTCGCAACTTTCCATATTTTCCTTCCACTGAGTGCCTGTTTAAAGATTAAGGCGCTTTTGCATTGGTCGATAAATCGTTCGTAAGCCCGAATATGAGTGTCCGTATTCAGCATAATTCGTAGAAATATGTTGAGACTGTAAGTGAAGCGTGAGGGTCTCGCATGAGTACCTTTTAGCATGCGTTTCAGAAATCTCCCGCACCTCGAATGCCAGCTCTAACGACCAGTGAAAACGATTATACCAATGCAGTTTTTATGGCATGCGTTACAGAAATTGCACGCACATGAAATCAATGTAAATGACGAGCCGACCTATGTAAATACGCCTTTAGTGGTACAACCATCTTAGCTTTTGAATATAAAATAAATATTGTGACCATCTCTTTGTAAGAGCTACAATGACCTAGTTATTGAGTATCTAAAGATTTATTTATAACAATGTATTGCTTTGTTTGAAGATCGACTCTGCAAAGAATAAAAAGTGACATTATGATAATTTAATTTTATTGGGATTTTTTACTCAACATTTCAATAGCAGTCTGGATTATATAGTATCGTATATAAGGAATCGAAGAAAGTTGAGGGTGTTAATACATGATTAACTATAGTTTTTAAACCACCCTCTAAAGTTGTCAGTGTGTTTTAGGTTTTTTTTTATGTTACAAGCGGATCATATGGTTCAGCTGTTATTTAAGTGACTGTCCTATTAACATCTACAACAAGTGTCGCAGATGGCTTGCCGGCTTGAAGAAAGGGTGGAGATAAGGAGAGGATTAATGATGCGAGAGGAGTAGAACAGTATGGAAGAGGAATGGGATGGAAAAACAGGCCTCCCTACTCACCGTACGAAGACAGTGCAATACTGCTTTACGCCGATCTTTTGCTGGGGGTGGTAATTACATTGGTGTGACCTTGGCCCAATCGTGCAATGCTCGGCTCCCACTCTTTTGATGTTATTCAGCAGTAAAAAAATAAGGTTAAAATTATATTTAAAGCATGAAACGTATTGCGTACTCATTATTGAAAAAATTATTTTGGGGGTATGTTCATAATGTTTCCAACAACCGTTAAATTTCGTACACCACAACATTTCTTGTGTAGTCGCTATAGAGATTGATAACCGCGTTCTCAATTTACTGAACTGTCACCATTACCACATTCCCATATAATAATAACTCAAGAAAACATCACAAAGAAAATATCAAACAAAAACACACCTTTCAAAAAGGTCACAAAGGTTTATTCAAGCAAAACGCGGTATCAAGCGAACGTGGTCTCATACAAGCATATTTCTTTAGGCAATTAAATATTTTTATTGAAAAAACACGGGACATTCGAGGGAATCTCGTTAAAGTAAATAAACAGAGAGTGGACGTGATATTTTTGTGTTAAATAAATATGATATGGAAAGTGGAATATGGTAGGAATTCACGGCCTTTTAAAAGCAATGAATTTCTATTGTTCTCTACTAGAAATTGATGGTCTTTTAAAAGTAAAGAATTTCTAGTTACTCTTGCGAACTAACATAAAACTTTTCAAAAGAAAGGTACTATGTGGGTTCGTAAAAATCCTAACAATTTTCAAAGATTGATTCTGCGTACTATTGGAATAGCCCAGGGGTTTCTAACCTTTTCTTGTCCGGGGATCACTTTTATATCATTAATGATAGTAGGGACCACATATTATATGATAATGTAAAAAATTCAAAAATCTGTTTATCTTCAACCCTCACTCCTTTGTATGCATGATAGGTTCTATTAATAAGGATTTTTCTCAATGATTTTTGTTATTTTGTTATTCTGCTATGTTTTTGTATAACCTCAAGTGTATGTACTCAGTGAAACATCTTTAGGAGGCATTTTCATGTGCATATCGTAAATGTCTCTGTACTGTTTCCGACAAAGAAAATAAAATGTGAGTCTCGTGCTAGCGCGGGCAGGGAATCCTTTAGCGGGCCATTTTTTGGTCTGGCAACCTCTTTTTTTATGTCATAGCAGGCAAGCGGGGCATGCGGTTCACCTGATGTTAAGTGACCGACCGCAGCCCACGAACATCTTCAACACCTCTGGATTGGCTATTCTATCTTAGACTTCCTTGGTACTGAAAACCATTCCTAATCCTGTTTAAACTAACATTCTATTATATATATTTTTAAAGACCTCTGATACGTTAAGGTCATCGAAATTAATAAAACACTGTAGTTATTATATCTCGTTCAAATATTAATTAAGAAACAGTGTCGCCACTTATTTTTTGCTTCTGTAGCTCATTTAGCACTAATGAATATTAACGTTTATGTAAATTCGCTGAAAGGGCGACAAATATGAGGCCGTTTCGTGAATACGTAATTTTTCAGGCAAGTAAACAAGATAATCCGAAACAATACATTGATCGGGTTTCGGATTTAACGTCGATCAAAACAACATTCTGTTTTAGGGAGGTCAGCTCTTAAGCTTAGCCATTTTTATTTTGCGTCCAAAGTAGAGATTAAATTTATTTATTAATTTTATTAGATGTACCAACAGCATTACAGTTGAATGAACACAAAGGGAATAAATTGTTTACACAAATAATTATATTACTTAAATATAATTATGGAGGCAATTGGCAGGCAGATTAACAAAATATAAAATAACATTTTAAACAGTACATGTTCACGTGCCATGTGTGCCAATTATAGGTACATACAAAATCTAGTATTTTTTGAGATTGTTTTTTACGCAAGTACTTTCCATATGAAATAAAATACTTTTTAAAGGATTTTAAATTTGAAACCCTTCGTCAAGTATGACAAAAGACAAGGCCTCTTGTCTTTTGATAAAGTGTCTTCACTTTAAGTCAATTTTGCAAGAATCCGAGCCAATATTCCAAATACCATTTTCGTGGAAAGTAGAAGTATACACACAATTTTTGAAACACTCATGAAGACAACTGTCATCTTAGTCACCCGTGACCACGCTCGCTGTACAGTGTTCGAAACGTCGGGTTCATAATAAGGTAATTCATAATAATAAAATACGTTTAATATACAATTAATAAAATTACATCAATCAATACA
>LQNK01000437.1:165630-176227 GCA_001586405.1 Phoebis sennae | reverse complement strand
TAACGCATACAGCATACGACTTCCGGCACCCGACATACGGCATCCGGCATACGGCATACGACTTACGGCTTACATCTTACGTCATACAACACACATTATACAGCGTACAGCATAGCTGCATGTACAACAAACAACTAATAATAAATTTTATAATATTAAAAACGCGGAGGTTATAGTTTTTGTAACATTGAAATTAACGCTTTTTACGTAGCAACTACCTACGTACCTGAAAAGGTTCTTAGTAAAAAAAATACATTCTGATCGAGTGTCGTGTCGATTGTGCTCTTGAATGTGTAAAATCTAACTTAGCGAACGGTTGTCAATTCGATATCCATTCTCACAGTTCAATAATATTTCATCATTAATTCGTAACACTATTATTTTTTTTTCGTTTTGGGTTATATCATAATTATTTTTTTTTGTTTTGTCATAAGTCCCACATTCGTTCTATTATTTCTTTAGGGAACATAGGGAGGATGGAATCGGCAAAGATTGCACCTACATACATATTTTGTTTAGGTAGATATATCTCAGATTTTTATTTTGTTTTTAGTTGATTTATTGTATGAGTATTCCTTATGTAATCTGAACATACTTTCCTAGAAATTGTCTGACCTAGAGACTATTAAGTTACTGTTAAGTTTTTAGAAAACATTGATATAAAGTATTGGTTCCGATTAAATTTTAAAGTTATTTATAAAGACGAACGTGTAATTAAAATACTTATAATCAAAGTCATACTATAATTTTTTATAACAACTATATTAATTTTGTAGTCTACGCGTGCGAAGCCGCGGGCAAAAGCTAGTATTTAAATAAAAATAAATTTTAATTAACAATAATTTCATTTCAAATAAAATTATATTATAATCTTGTATATTACGTTAGTTATTGTAAATTCACATACTAATAATCAATACAATACTGAAGCAAAAAATAGAAATTTCGATATAAAATTTGACAAGTATTTTGTTGGTCGTACTTATGTGGTATTTACTTTCATAAGTGAAAAAAGCTGTTATTCAACTGTTAGAAATAATTATTTACATTTTATTAATTTATAAAAAATAAAGAATTAACAATATTAACATACATTGGATTAACCACATATCCAGCTATTTATTCGGTGTTAACCTCACAATAAACTTTGTTTTACTGAATTCAGTGGTTAAGCCTTTGATGAATAAGTTAGCAAATATATTCTCTACATATTTAAATGATAAAACTTTTGTTTGCTTCAAGTAACCTTGCTACTGAAACTTTAAAGGAAAATTTCTTTGTATTTAGATCACGTCTCACTGAAATTATAATATATATCATAAAGTATTTATGTTCATAATAAGAGGAACGTGGATAACAAACTTGATTCGTTGGTGATTGTTTTAATTAATTTAAGGAATGTTATTTTTGTTCATTTCAAATGTGTATATATAAGGTTATATATCTAGCGTTTTATTGTTTACAGGACATTCAGAACATGTACCTAAACACATAAATAAATAATTCATATTAAATTAACAAAGCCTCGCCGACCCTTTTCATTATTTTTTACGTGTTTAGGAACATGTTCTGAATGTCCTGTAAATGAATGAAATGCTAGCTATGTAACACCTTATATTATTAGTATTCCATGTTGATATTATCATGACAAATCCGTTATTTATACGAATATTTTAAAGAGAAGGTTTGATAAAATAACTTATAAAAAACCTATTTTATAAAATACTAGCTGTGCCCTGCGGTTTTACCCGCGTTTATCTGTTTTCCCCGTTCCCGTGAGATTTCATCAAAATCCTTTCTTAGCGGATGCCTACGTCGTAAAACATTCCTCTAAGCCCAATTTTGAAAAAATTGGCTGTACGTTGATTGACTGCTGACGCTGTCACTGTTTTTGTCAGTCACTCAGTCAGTCCGTCAGTCACCTTTGAGTTTTATATACATAGATGATCTCATCAATGTATATAAAACACTGCTCTTGGATCATATATTTTTTAATGTGTAGTCTATTCACAACGGGACATTGGCAAAATTGTGGCAACACAGCACTGCCATTAAGAAAAAGAATTGAATTGAATTGAATGAATATAAAACTCTGAGATACTTCTGTGTAATATTTAATAGAGAGAACATACAATAATGAAGGAGTAACCGAATGGCGTAATATTCTCAAACGAGAGCGATAATCGTTACCATTTGCTATCACTATTCAGCGCTTTGAACAGGTAATTTAGTGTAAGAGATACTGGTATAGCCAAGGAGATATCTTTGTTCTTGTTTAGTGATCAAATCAATATTTAAAATTACATGTATTCCAAAATTACATGTATTCGTGTTTTTAAAGAGCAATATCGTAATGATGTTAACAATTATTCAGAGATTATTGCGGTTATAGAAAAAATAAGGTTTTTTTACGTTATAGCTGCCAAGCGGGGCATGCGGTTCACCTGATGTTAAGTGACAGACCGTAGCCCATGAACATCTACAACATGAAGGGTCGCAGATGCCTTGCCGGCTTGTAGGAAGGGAAGATGATAAGGAAAGGATAAATGACAGGAAGTTGGGAGAGGAGCAGAACAGGACGGGAGAGGAATGGGATGGGAATACAGGCCTCCGGGCACCCGCTCACCGTACGAAACACAGTGCAATACTGATTCATACAGGTCTTTGCTGAAGATGTTATGCAGCAGAATTACCCTCTGTCGTTTAGTGCACTATAGAGTTAAAGATGTGGACCATATAGTAAATATTAGAATTTAAGTGCACTCAGGGCGCTCGGGTAGTGTATTAATAAAATCTTTATCATAATATATTGCACAATATCAGCGATAATCAATACTGCAGTAACAATAATGAATGTTGACGGTTCCATTCCGGTATCAGGAAAATCGATTTTGTAATACTTTTGCCTTTCAGCTCCAATTAAGGTTGGTCTGCACGGTTTTATCTCCGTTATATCTTACTAGCCGCGCCCCGCGGTTTCACCCGCGTAACGTCTGATCCCGTGGCAACTCCGGGATTAAAAGTAGCCTATATGTTATTCTGAACCCTTACCTGTATGTATACCAAGTTTCATCATAATCGGTGCAGTAGTTTTTGCGTGAAAGAGTAACAAACATCCATAGGACTACTATTATAAAGGCGAAAGTTTGTAAGTATGGATGTATGGATGTTTGTTACTCTTTCGCGCAAAAACTACTGCACCGATTATGATGAAACTTGGTATACATACAGGTAAGGGTTCAGAATAACATATAGGCTACTTTTAATCCCGGAGTTACCACGGGATCAGACGTTACGAGGGTGAAACCGCGGGGCGCGGCTAGTAGTCTTATATATAAAAATGAATCGCAAAATGTGTTGGTAAGCGCATAACTCAACAACGCCTGGACCAATTTGGACAATTCTTTTTTTTAAATGTTCGTTGAAGTTCAAGCAAGGTTTTTACGGCGAGAAAAATTCGAATAATTACCGGCTCCACGCGAGCGAAATCGCAGGCGGAAAGCTAGTTATAAATAAAAATTCAGTCTTTTTATATTTGCGGCGTTATAAGTCAAAAAGTGTTAAATCTATACATATAATAAAACAGTAACCGAACCATTTCTGTACATTGAATATTTTTCAAAAAGAGTAATTGGTATGCAATATGTATGTACCAAAACCATGGATAAATTTTTTTTTTCTGTTTGTCTGTTTGTCTGTTTATCTGTTTGTATGTGCGTCAATCACGCAATAACCAATGGACCGATTTTTATAAAATTTCACATGCTGATAGACCAATATTAGGTGCAACTTATAGGCTACATTTTATTTAAAAAAATATGTTTTTGGGGTGGCTCTCCATACATGTAAACGGAGGGTAAAAAAATAAATTCGCGAATATATCATTGAGTGAGGTTTCATTGGAAAGGTCTTTAAAAATGATATCGAGGTTTCTAAATGCGGTTTTTGCTAAAATAAATATTTTTTGAGATATACGCTTCTTAAGTCGTGAAAATGTCATATCACGTGACAATGTGAGATTTTGATTGAGTTGCGGACATGTCCTTTTATACTGTTAACCTATAGATTAAGACGCTAAAACACTCAATATATTCTCAAAAATCTCAAAATAACTAACTCTCCGCCCGCGGCTTCGCTTGCGTGGACTACAATTTTCTGTATTTTGAAGAGGCGCTCGCACTGTGAGATTTTGGTCAAACCTTCTTTCGTCTTTAGAAAATTATAAAACGAACTATAGACATGCGCATATATCAGCGGTCCTGCGACCGTAATTTTTTTAAACTTTTGTTGTGCGCCTCTACAAAATACAGAAATTAGTAGCCCACGCGTGCGAAGCCGCGGGCGGAAAGCTAGTTAATTATACACTAGAGGCTCGTTCCAAGCTAGTCCTCGTGTTACTACGCATAAATCAAGACTTTTTATTTGATACCATACTAGACTATAATTATATGAAAATCGCCTAATTGACTTCTTATTCTTTATGTTCCGACCGATTTCGCTTATTTTTCTGTTCAAGATTTTTCTTTATTTATTCTATCTGCGTACAAACTTTTACGTAAAAAAATGATAACTATTGGTATCGAATCAAATTTTCAGAAATCTTTCATCAAATTAACTCTTTACACAAGTTTTATTTGTAAATACAGTGCAATCAACTACAAATTTTCAAGCTAGGCTTTACCGATACTACTAAGCTCTTTATCGTACAATATTGCAGCTTCGACGATAATCAATATTGCAGTGAATATAATGAATGTTGACGGATCCATTTTGGTATCAGGAAATCGATTTCGTTACATTCAATCGGTTGGTTTTATACAACGAAATAAATTTCAATGTATTTATATTTTTCTTAAAGTCATTTTTATTCACAAAAGGACCTAAACCTCACATTGTTATAGTTGTTTTATATGTTAGTGTTGTGATATTTTTGTTATATTTTTGTCAACAATTGGAGTCATTTATAAATCATAGGTGTAAAAGAAGAATAAATTCAGCCCGAAAACGTTAACTACTAACACGATTGTGAACGAAATAGGGAGAGGTGGGCAGAAATAAAGTTACTAATATTATCATTGCGAAAGTTTTTGAGGATGTATGTTTGTTACTTTTTTACGTAAAAACTGCTAAAACGATAATGTTGAAAGTTGGGATACATAAATAAAGGGATGAGAATAACATATAGGCTATCTATAATCCCGTAGTTGCCACGGCATCGGTTCATCAGTTCATC
This sequence comes from Phoebis sennae, assembly GCA_001586405.1. Lineage (NCBI taxonomy): Eukaryota > Metazoa > Arthropoda > Insecta > Lepidoptera > Pieridae > Phoebis > Phoebis sennae. The sequence continues at coordinate 170,994 of LQNK01000437.1, read as the reverse complement.
AGGATATATGTATGTGTGTTTGTTACTCTTTCACGCAAAAACGATAATGATGAATCTTGGTATATGTATAGATAAGGGTTCAGTATAATATAGGCTACTTTCAATCCCGGAGTTGCCACGGTATCAGAAGTTACGCGGTTGAAACCGCAGGGCGCGGCTAGTAGTACATATTTGTTAGTACTTACCTAAACGTAAGAGTTATTTGTCCAAACAGTTTCTTGTTGTTCAGATTCTCAGTGTCCACATGGAGCACCCCCTGAATCTTCTCAATGCTGCCGTTTTCCACCACCAGGTCCCGGGAGGCCAGGTATACCGTCAGCTTGTTGTTGGGGGATGATTTCTTGAACACCCTGTGGATGAGGATTGTTTAATGTCTTGGTTGTTATAAATATTTTACTTAAAACTCTGCGCGAGCAAGTCACTCCCCTTATCCCTCCTTTCCTCCAAGCCGGCAAGGCACCTGCGACTCTATGTTGTAGATGTTCATGGGCTGCGGTCAGTCACTTAACATCAGGTGAAGCGCATGCCCCGCTTGCCTGCTTTAACATGAAAAAAATGAAGGACCTCCGAATCGGTCCGAAACTGTCGGTCTACAATCCTTACATATGTTCATGGTTTAGTAGATGCATCTTTGACTACAGATCGAAAGGATCAGGGTTCGAATCCCGGGTGGCTCGGGGAGCACTAAAGCCGTCGGTTAGCGACATGGATTACTTAAAGGCAACGCAATTTCATTAACACCTTTTCGGCTTAACCAAAGCCCCATGAATTTAGCTAAAATTATTAAATCACTTAGCTATCGCAAATACAACAATAGTATTACGGTATCCAACAATTAAGCTATTTATCTTTTACGTAAGTGCTTTCATTTATCGACGAACAAGCGATGGATTCACGCTTTACGATTTCAATTAATCCGAAAACAATGCTTACAAATGCTTTGTAAACTATTGAAGCTTTATTAACTAATTGTTTTATTTAGTTTAACTGAATCCCTATAATTTTATTGATATGCTTTTATTATGTTTGGTTTAAACCTATATATTGAAGGTAATTTCGAAATTATTATTAACTGATTAATAAATACAATACACACACATTCTACAAAGTCTCCATTGAAATAGCGCTTGAGAAACGCACACATTGACAAGATTGAACTACATGATTTCTCTGACTACATTTTTGAATGAATGAATGAATATTACTTTATTTCACACATTACAATAAAAATAGATATACAAATATTATGCAATAGTCGGCCTTATTGCAAAAGAGCGATCTCTTCCAGGCTATCTAATGTAGAGTAAGAAGATTATTAACAAGTAATAAGTAGGTAGTGCAAAGTCAGAAAAGTATATAAATACAAACATAAAGACATTCTGTAAAAGTAAAAATAATACACACAAAAAAAAAACATACACAACACAAAGAGAGAAATTATTCAGAAAAGATTCTTATATCAGACGATTAAATAACCTCATCCTTAAATGAGTTAAAATTTTAACTGAGACCAAATAAAATTAATTCCTAACATCAAATGATCATGTAATCACTATCAAATGGTGGTGAAGCATATACTTCAGCAACTATTTCAATATTTAGTTTTAGGTAGACTCTGAGCGTCTAACTTTGAAACTATGTCTAAAGGTGTACCGCGGTTGGCTTATGAATTGGGTCGATGAAAGTTTGGAATTAACAGTAAGATTTACAATATTCAGATGAAACTTGTCGTTTGTATTATGTACTTTGCTCCCATAGCATAATGTAATTTAGCCTATAAAATATAGTCTATTCTATAGACTATATTACATTATATATACTCGTGGATACTGTAGCTTTCGAACGGTGAAAGAATTTTTAAAATCGGTCCAGTAGTTTCGGAACCTATTCAATTCAAATAAGATCGAATCTTTCCTATATAGTAGTCTTTTATAAGATTAGTGTAGATCAGAGTTCCCCAAACGTTTTTGTGTCGTAGACCCCTTACCATGTTTTTCAGTGTTCCGTAGACTCCCTACTTACCTGATATTGATATCCTGTAAAATATAGTCTATGTTATTCGTGGATAATGTAGTTTTCGAACGGTGAATTTTTAAAATCGGTCCAGTCATTTTTGAGAATATTCATTACTACCAAACAAACTTTTCCTCTATAATATTAGTGTAGGTGTGAAACTTTGAGGGTGTGAAAAATATATTAGAAAGCAGCGGCCTTATTCATTGTGAGGCTCAGGTCGGCAGGTGTTTGCGAGGCTCGGGGCAAAAGCTCTTTACGAGGCGCTTGGTCATTCGTGAAAAATATTTAATGTGAAAATAGATGTGGTTGTTTAGCCTAGGTATACAAGTCATTATGTTTGCAGATATAAGATATTTTACATTGAAAAAATAAATAAATACAAGTCATTATGTTTGAACATATAAAATATTTTACATTGAAACAAATATTCTCGGACATTTAGCACTACGCCATCTAGTCCTTAAATAAACAATGTTTGTACTATGGAAACCAGATAACTGATAGACACACTTAAAGAGAAGAGAGTAGGAACGATAATATTTTGCGGCTTTTCTTGAGACTAAAATCGTTAATAAAAGCACAATAATCTAATGAATGAGACAAGTAATTTTCTATTCGACATGATTCAGTTTTTAATAATGAATTAAAAATCGGGGTTTATAAATTGAACATAATTATTTTTTTATTATGAAAAATATATTAAAAATGTTAAGAATTCTTGATAAAATTGTTTTAAATTTAAGCCGAAAATAAAAATTGTTAACTATTCGTCATTACATTTTCAACATATACACTTAAAATATATAGTTATGTATACATTGAACATCAAAGAGAAGAAACCGTTTCGAAACTCACCTGAAGTTTTAATGAAGAGCATCTATGTAATTCCTTTTACTTTACGAATTATACAGGCCGTTTATTTTTTTAATTCCGAAATTCCCGTTCTTCGGGTGAATTAAAGAGAAACAACTATGTCATATTTATGAAATGGTCTTTAGAGAATGTAATAATATTAATAATAAATTCATTTATTTATCAAGAAAACACGCTTGTATATTTTAATTATTGTGGAGCAAGTTAAAATTTACAATAAGTTTAGTAAAAAAAACTATATCTCAGAATGCAGGGCCTTTAGGGGCTAAATAAATAAATAAGAATAATTCAAAATTAGCCAGGACAGTCACAATACTTTTACAGTACTGTTAATACATTATAGATTAAAACGGTTCGGACCTACCTAATATACAACTTATGTGGTTGTCTGGTAGAGATAGCTATAAGGTCTTATGTAATTTTCTTATCCACTGCTCTGTTTGTTGTCATTTTTCTTTTATAAGTACCATAAAGAATTTCTATATATTATTATCATTATTATAATACACAATGATGCGTTATTGGTCTCGATACCCAGTTTCACATTTCACCCTAAAAAATTCACCCCGTATATAGAACATCGAAGATCAGGAGTTGTAAGGATTCCTCCTAAAGTTTTAATGAAGATCATTTAATTACTTCACGATCGAGGTTTGTTATTCAAAGTGAAATTACATTGACAACTTTGCAAAATCAAAGATGGTTGTTTAACTTAGGAAACTACCTATTCGTACACGTGACGCACAATCTACACTTATAATATGAAGAGGAAAACTTTGTTTGTTTGGTTGGTTGTAATGAATAGGCTCAAAACGAATGGATCGATTTTTAAAAATTATTTCACCATTCGAAAGTTACAATACCCACGAGTAACATAGGCTATCTTTTATAGGCTATATAAAACATTATGCTACGGGAGCGCAGACGCGCGAAACAGCTAGTAGTAATCGATTTAAAAGTGAAATTATTATAATGACGTATAAATAATCGATTTTATTTCTCAGAATAATTTGAACAAACAAATTCCATTCAAAGGAATTAAAAGAACACACCTTATGTTCTTTTAATAAACCGTTAGTAAAACGAGTGATTCAGCACAAAAACTCATATTCCGCGTTTTTCCTTATTGTTTTCAAACTTCGGTGTAAATATTTTCGTGGAATACGTACGTAACGTTAAATTATTTTTTACTTGCCTGAATTAATACAGATAAGATATAAGAGCAAAAATTCAACGAAATTCAAGGTTTAAAATATTAACACTTATAAGTTACTAGCTGACCCGCGAGGCTTCGCTCCCGTAGCATAATATTATATTTATAACCTAGAAAATATTATAGCTTATGTTACTCGTAGATAATGTAGCTTTCGAATGGTGAAATAATTTATAAAATTGGCCCAGTAATATTTAATCCTATTCATTACAACCAAACATGAAAAGAAAGTTTTCCTCTTTATAATACTAATGTATATAAATGATTGATTTTATTTCTTACCTTTGTGAATTAAGTCCGTTATCTGACGTCATTTTCAATTCAGTAAACCTGAAACAAACAAAATTATATGATAAATATATTCCATCTCCATTTATTTAAAACAATGCATTAACAAAGGTTATATTTTTTAATTATTAAGCATTTTGGCGGGAATTAAACTTCACTGAATGACAGCTTGTTTTTTTTTATAAAAAAAAAACACAACTCTGCGTGTAAATTATTTTTACAGGTAACACTTAAAAACTGCCTATATAATATCGTTCCTTGTTTAAAAAATATTTACAGAAAAATAACTAAAATATATTTCATTCATTACAATAGAAACCGATTAAAGCTATTTTACTTCTATTTCATAATGAGAATTACCTTATAACAAGAAAATAGGTTCCAAATGTATGACCTCCCTTTTAGAATCAGTATAAAATAATACCATTGTTTTATGAAGCCCAATTAAATACCGTTAAACGAAACAGATTTTTCATCATATAATATCAAATTAATTATAATCATGGCTAATTAATTAATACTTAGCGTGCGGACCTCAGTAACAATAAAAGTGAAATATGAACGCGAGAATGCCTTCAGAGGTGAGGCCTTTGTCCCTCAGAATCACGTATTTGTATAAATTCTTCGTATTTTTAATATTCCTTTCAAACGTAAAATAAACGTTCGAATCATTTTTTGTTACGTGTTTATATTGTGAATGTTCTTTGTTATTGAAAGAGGTTTGTATTTAATCATATTTGATGTATGGAACTGTGTTTCAGGGTGGCGTTGATTACTTAACACCAGGTTACTCGCTTGCTTGCATGCACCTTGTGGTATAAAAAAAAAACTCGTAACCATTTAACTTATTTCTAAACTAGCTTTCCGCCCGCGGCTTCGCACGCGTGGGCTACTAATTTCTGTATTTTGTAGAGGCACACAACAAAAGTCAAAATAATTACGGTCGCATGACCGCTGATATATGCGCATGTCTA
>LQNK01000437.1:104978-165395 GCA_001586405.1 Phoebis sennae | reverse complement strand
AGCATTATGCAAACAATATTTAAAAAGATTCAACTTAATCTACCTACGCGCATTGATATTTTTTGATGGATCGCTTTTAACCCTCATATCTTTTTTGTTTTTTAACCGATTTGAATGAAAGAAACACTAAAACGTCTGCGGAGCGTCCTGTAATATATTATCGAAAACCGCATTTAAATCGGTTAAAGTTTTATTTACTTACTTTCTGTAAAGTCCGCCATGAAAGCGCATCTATACTAATTAATTTTTTTGATTGTGGCATGTATGTATGTATAAAAAAGATAAATATTAATAATGATGGTATAGATTTAGGTAGAAAACTAATAAATTACGTTGTACCATTGGAAATTATGCTTTGTTTATTGTTTTTCTTAATCACAGTGAGCTATTTGACATTTCGAAGTCCGCTGTAATTGCAACCGCTAGTTAGCATTGTCATCGCGCACCTTGCCAATAGTTCCATTAACGTAGGACTAAAATCAATAAGTGAAACAGAACTGCTTTCATACATTGAAGTATATTTATATATCTAAAGCACTCGCTAAAATAATGGTTATTGAGGGCAGCCCACAGGTTTCTTGTTACAGAGGTACGTTGTATTCGAATATATATCGATATTTCGGTAGCTTCTTGGAGATGATGAGAGGGTATTTTATAACTAGCGCTAATTTTTTTACAAGACATTCAGAACATGTACCTAATCGTTATCAAATCCTAAAGGTAATAAAAAACGTTCAACAAGACTATGGCGAATTATTATGATTTTTTATTGAACATGAAGTTAATGTAGAACTTATTTTAATAAGATTCATCTATTAGATCGTGCAGTAGATACAGCAATGGTCTATTGCGCCAGAGGTTATAGGTTCGATACCCATGAGTAGAAAACTATGGTGTGATGAACATTGTAATTTTCTACTGTCTGGGTGAAAATTTATTTATAGCATGCATGTATTTACAAAAAAAAGTATGTTCAAGTATGTCTATCAGTAATCAGTATTCTAGTTTCCATAGTACAAGTTTTGCTTAGTTTGTGACTAGATGGCGTTGTGTGAAATGATCAGGAATATTTATTTATTTATTTAAGAAAACTGGAAATAGTTAAAATTTAATTCTCTTAATAGTGACATGTATTTAACAAGGGCTGAACTATTTAAGAATTTGTTCAACTTGAGAATAATGAGAACTATGTTTGAATAATATTGACCTACTTCGTGGAGAGAGGTCTTAATACAGCCATACATTTAAGTACAGGTCTAAAGCACTCTCAGAAATAATGGATATAGAAGCGGCTCTCAAGGTTTCCTCTTACATTGAGTTTGGCATCAATATATATTGGTCCCGATGCCAATTAAGCGAAAATGTAAGATTTTCTATGATACTTTCTGATGTATATGTAGGTAGGTAGGTATGACTGCTTCGTTAGTCTAGTGGTTGCATCTTTGCATACAGATCGAGGGTCTCGGGTTCGAATCCCGGGTGGGGCCATAAAAAAAATGTTATTGGGATTTTTCTGACCAAGAAATCTCAGTAACAGCCCTGAGTCTGGAAGTTGGCGTTGTCGGAACACCCCCGTGCCTCGGAGAGCACGTAAAGCCGTCGGTCCTGCGCCTGATCTCTCTCCTGTCGTGTCGGTCTGCCGTCCCATCGGTTTGTGAGAGTAAAGGAATATAGAGTGCACCTGTGTTTGCGCGTACACTTGTGCACTAATATCTCCTGCGCAGCTGGCTAATCTCGGTCGAGATTGGCCACCATGGCCGAAATTGGTCAGGGGAGCTATTATATGTAGGTATGTATGCATAGTTGCATTTACGTACCTAACAAGTAATGACATTAAAGGCAGATTTTTACCAACCGTCTCATTCTTCATTTGTCCCTTGTCCGCATATATACTTTCCATATTAAATAAATTTCTTTTTAAAGTAAAAATGTATAATAAATAAATCGCGTATAAAATCCTTTAAAGATATCTCTCATGGTTTCTGTTACAGGCGTACATTGGTTGTGGTGTGATCAAATAAACATACAAGGTGGAATTTTATAGTGTTTTAAAAACAATTCTTTATTTTCGAAAAGAAGGAAAAATTCGCTTTCTATACCCGAACCGACAAAAAACTTTTAAAAATAAATACCCTTTGCTATCAATGCATCTATTAATAGGGTCTATTATTTATTTCTTAAAATCAAAACAATTTAAAGATATAATTCTTATTAGAAAATAAATAAAGCAAATGAAAAGGTAACCATGAAATCCTCTAATTTTACAATTATATTATCACGCATCTAAGAAAAGTCATAAAAATTTTAACGAAACAAAACGAACTAAGTTTTCATGATCCTTCTACCATTTTAGTACCTAAAACTACCGCAAGTTTAATTTGTAAAAAAAACACACTTGACTAGGTAGGTTAGTAATTCAGTAATCTTCAGTAATTTAACAAACAGCTACTAAAAATGGTGTTCGAAACTGGTCTTATTTGTGATTAAATAATTAATGTAGTGTAGAAAATATAGAACTGTGGAACTAGTGAAGTGTTTTTTTACAAATCAATAAATGCAGTTCCATTTAGAGTTAACAATACAAAATAAAAATTTCCCCAAGATTCTACCATTTACAATTTCAATTAAACCAAATTACAAGGCGTATTGCAATACGTTGCAATACGTTGCAATACGTTGTTAGATTAGAAATTACGACCGTTAAATGAAATTTCATGAATAATTTCATTCGAGCATTCGAATTCGATTAAACTGTAATATGTATGCAACATCATGTAATAGTATTGCAGATATTGTCTTCATATGCGAAATTACCTTTACCACTGCTGCAATGATGTGTTCAAATAAGACGACGGGTTAGAATAAATGTGTCGCCATCCCATCTCTACCCGTGGGTGTCGTAAGAGGCGACAGAGGGTAATTCTGCTGCATAATATCTTCAGCGAACCCGATCGTGCAATACTTGGCTCCCAATCTTTTATTGCTGAAGATAAAAAATCTTTTCCATTGCTCTATAGAAATCATTAATTCATTTCGGCTTTGGTCGCGGGCAAATGCTATTTAAATAGAACATATTGTTGCCTATCATATGAATTCTATGGCGCTTAATTAAGGTTTATAAATAACCCTATATGAATCTGTGTCGAAATGTGTTTCGTCACATGATTGGGCACGAAATCGTGCTCACATGTAGCGATTTAATTATAGATAAGTCTATAAGCTCATTACATTTTGTAAAGCCTAGAAACTTCGTTAAGATCACGTTCGCATTGCACGTAAAACATTTTACACAAACTCAGCTAAAATAAAATGGGTTACATCTACAATCTCTCATTCATTCTTAAGATTACGGAACATCACTAATATGAATTCAAACAATGATTATTCTATTTAATATTACTATAAATATGTCTTTTTATTCACTTAATAATAATTTCTATCTTACTGGTGGTCGCCCAGTGGTCTAAATTCAACCATAATAAATTTAAATTTATGTCTATGTCAGTACTCTATGTCTATGGACAAAATGAAAAAAGAAACAATTTGACCACAGAGTATGTACGCGTGCACAAAATATACTTGTGTATGTACGTGTGTATGAAATGCATGGTAGTGTGTAATGTTTTATTTATTGATTTTATGTACTTTATAAGCATTATTATTGAAAATATTAGCGTTTTGCACTTCTCCCACATAAAATATAAGCGTGCCAAATTTAAAAAAAAAAAATTAAAATTTACTTAAAAAGGGGTCCAAAGTTTTTGCATCACGTATTAATATATAGATTAAAATGAACATTCTGGCCAAACGGAACTTTCACTAAGACCGAGAGGCTCACCATGAAAAGTATCGATGTTACCTTTTCACCAATATTATTTCCACATGATTATGAAACTTGCCTTGGAAGAAGCTACATTATTTAGTAGTGAAATAGAAGCATAGATTGTGATTGTACCTCGTCAATCTTATATCCCTCTAGAGGCGGGCAAAGGAACTGAACAACTGAAATTCAGTATTACTTTTATAGCATGGTTACTGCTCGACCCAAATAAAATCATATTAAATTTACAAGTATGGTGAATTTGTGTGCCAAGGTTATTTTCGTAACTGGGTGATATCGACGGGAAGGTATAACTGCGAATTTATGCTATTGTTCTTATTTTCATGGACAATTGGCAAAATAATTCCCAAATTTCAAATTTTAAATTTTAAAGATATTTTAATCAAATAATTGTATGCTTGTTTTGAATTTAAGTGTTTTGTGTTCTATCTTATCTTTTAATATATGATTTTTTATATATAACATTTTTATATGTGAATGACAGATGCCAATTTTAAATGAATTATGCACTATTTTAAGTAGACACAGTTTTTAGATTAATATTAATGTTAGTGTATTGATAATTTGAACTGTAATTGGTGTAATAAATAAATAAATAAATAATGAAACCCGATTAGCGCAGTGGATGCAGCAATGGTCTATTACGCCGGAGGGTGTGGGTTCGAGCCCACGATCAGAAAATTATGATGTGATGAACATTGTAGTTTTCTACTGTCTGGATGTTAATTTTCTATAGTATAACTTTAAAAAAAATATGTTTAAGTATGTCTATCAGTTATCTAGTTTCCATAGTACAAATTTTGCTTAGTTTGGGATTAGTAGAATTTGTGTTAAATGTCCAGAAATTATTTTATTTATTTATTTAAACATTTTATATAAATTATTCAAAGATAATTTGATTTTATAGAACGTAAAATAATCAGTGGTTCCTATAGTAATAATACATACATATTTACAAAAAAGTATTATTTAGTATGTCTATCAGTTATCTAGTTGTCATAGCACAAGCTTTGCTTAGTTTGGGATTAGATGGCGTTGTGTCAAATGTCCAGGAATATTTATTTATTTTTTTAAAGATTGAAAAATTATTCAAAAATAATTTGATTGTATAGAACGTAAAAGCATCAGTGGTTCTCAATTATAGTGAAGTAACCCTACGATAGAATGGACAGTGTAATTGGCTTGTTTATCCAAGAGGGTGAGTCAGATGTATAAGGAAAATTATGGACTTAAAAATTCCCTGCATGTTTCTGAGAACACACGTAGGTCAGGAAAGTTTGTCCTTAAAATAGGTATGTTTGATACTTAACGTTTTTTAAGAGTGATAATTATACCTATTTATATTATCTATGGATTAAGAAGGTAGAGAGATAAAAACTTAGAAATAATAACAATATTAATATAATAAAACTTATTAATACATATTTTTAGTTGCATTATATAAGGTGTTTCATAGCTAGCGTTTTATTTGTTTACAGGGCATTCAGAACATGTATGTCTATCTATGAAACACCTTGGTTTGATGACCACCACGATGGTTCCGGACCGATTCGGAGGTCCTTCTTCAGGGGGAGTGGGTTGACGTTTCAACGTCACTCCTCGCAGTGCGTGCTTCTCCTCCTGAAAAGGACCTCTAATTTCCCATCATTAAACACCTCCCTTCCCTTCCTTCAAGTCGGCGAGGCATCTGCGACGCTTTAAATTTGTAGATGGTTATGGGCTGCGGTCAGTCACTTATCATTAGGTGAATCGCATGCTCCGTAAAGATGCTTTGCATATAGTAAAGAAACTATCTTTATAAAAACTAAATATAGACCACGAACGAACGATACTATCTATGTTTATGATTTGGTGTTCCCGAAAGCTTCTGAACTAGATTCGGGGATTTCTACCCAATAAAATGTATGTTTATTTTCTCTGCGTATAACCATTTCAATAATAAACCGATTTTACGTTTCAATGTGTTTCTCGTAAAATTTTAAACGAACTAGAGCGGCTGTGGGTATCGTTAATCAAAATGGCGGAGTCCTTCATTAAAACACAAATTGTAACAGTTTAGAAGCTTTCAACCAAAATATGAAGTAATTATGTCGTTAATGCGACCTAGATGTGTGTTTATAGCTGTTTTTGTCTTAGGAATTTATTATTATGACTAATGCGTTTAAAAGTTTGTTGGCCACGGTGTGCTGCTAAAGACCTGCCAACTGCGAGTTCAACTCGTGCACATAGGGTTCCGTACCATTATCATAATAGAAAATCACGTTTGTTGAATGGGAGCTCCGCTTTAAAATTTACTTTATTTATTTCGAAATAAACTACAGAACTAAATTAAATTAAGGTGAGTTTTACCCGAATGTAATACTATTTCTTGTGTAAAATATACCTATATAGCATCTTACAATAGCGTGTTATTACTGTAAATATTCTTCATACATCCGTTGAATAAGGCTTGAGTGATGAAGGAATTAATGAATGAAAAATTTTTTATTGCATCTAATAAGAATACATGAGGATACACTGAAAATAACAAAGTACAGTAGGCGGTCTTATCGTATAGAAAAAAGTAGGAAGTGCAAAGCAGATTTAAGCGTGTTACTGTTATCATATACTAGCTGATCCGCGCGTAGAGTAGTTTTTGAGCCTATTCAATACAAACATACAAAGTACAAAGATTTCCTCTTTGTAATAGTATAGAAGTATAGATATACTTCAATGCAAGCTTCAAACCATGAATTCAAGCTCTTATTATCTAGCTTTCAAGTATCAATAATAACTTTTAAACATGTCTCTTAGTGTCATCTTATGAGTAAGATATCAAATAGAAGCATTCATAAAACACTTTATTGTTGTAAGGCTATACACATAAGATGCCAATCATAGCCTCATAACCCTTAGAACTGCTGAAGCAATAAAGATAACCCAAACGTAAAATGGATGTCTGGATATTATCATAGACCGTAAAGAGTTTTTATAAGAACGTATGATATTTAGTGGGACGTATGTCTTCTTACGAATTTACTTTAGTTTCTTAAGAGATCACAATTCGTTAGTGCTTTACATTAGTAAAAAAAACATCACTGAATAGTAATTAATCAAAGGCTACAATAATTTTCATAACCATGCAAACAAAGGGTCACCTGTACTTTTTATCCCTTTACCCTTACATTTACCCCTACATTTACTCATTTACTTTATTAATATATCTACTGGCTAGCTATAGCTAAAAATCGCACAACTCAAAGTTTCCTTCATGAATGTTTACGAAACATGAATAATTATGAATTCCCATGAAGTCATCCGTATTGATATAATAATAATAACTTTTCGCCAAAAAATAGAACTGACTTACTCTCTCTAAAAAGTAGAAAAAAAGTTTTCTTTTATTTTTGTTAAAATCTATTCTAATTCGGTGCAAAATCTTGTTAACAAAATATTATAATGTTTTCTTTTACTTGTAAGGATTTCATAGAAAAAAAAAATGATATATTTTCACCTGTATCTGTTAGGCATAGCTTTTGATAAGTTAAATAAAAGTATACTGTTTAGTTATATTTTAAAACTGATACTTAAAATTTTATAACAAGTCAAAGCTTCACTCTCGAATTCGGTGTACTATTAATAGAAATATTTATGTACAAACACGCGGGTAGCACCTAGTAAAGATTAGCAATAAAGCCGGTAAACAACTCTACGATAACTACATCTGTTTTCTGCCAATCATTCTGTATGGAATGCTAAGTAGTAAAATGAATAAAATACTACTGGTTTCATGTAAAATACAAATATAGTATAGGTTAAAATAAGCGAACAAGATTATGTAAGCTGTCAGGCCTGTACTCCCGTCCCATTACTCTCTCATCTCGTTCTACTCCTCTCCCAATTTCCCATAATTAATCCTTTCCTTATTCCCTCCCTTTCCTTTGAAGCAAGGCATCAGCGATAATTGATGTTGTAGATTTTTTTATGTTATAGGTGGCATGTGGCTTACCCGATGTTATCTGATCACAGCTCACGGACATATACAACATCAAAGTGTCGCCGATTCCTTGCCCACTTGAAGGAAGGGGACCCTCCCCATAAAGTGATCATTAATAATAGGAAGTTTAGACAGGAGTAGAAGAGGAATGGGATAGGAATAGGGGGCTCCGGGCACCCGCTCCCCGCGCGAAACACAGTGCAATACTGTTTCACGCCGTTCTTCTCTTGGGGTGGTGGTAATTTCATCGAGCCGAGCTTCCCCCATCGTGCAATTCCACTCATTTATTGCTGAAGATATTATGCAGCAGAATTACCCTCTGTCACCCCTAACGACACCCACGGGTAGAAATGGGGTGGCGACACACGTATCTACACACGTATATCTAACCCGTCGTCACACGGGGTGATATAGGCTGCGGTTAGTCACTTAACATCAGGTGAACCGCATGATCCGCTTGCCTGCTATATCTTTTATTTATAGCAGAGAACGTTAAGGAGCATGCTATTCATCTATTAAATGATCACCACTGGTGAAGGTGGTTTGAAGATCTTTGAAGGAAATATAGGCTATAAGATTTTGTTGTGAAATACCCCAGATGGATCGTTCTAAAATTTTATTTTATTTATTTATAACACTTCATTGTAAAAAAGATATTCCACATCAGAGGAAGGAACACGAGACAATATGTAACTTTACCGTATGAGGTATTTGCGACGGATTACAAGGGTTCGTAGTTAGAATTAACATTCTAAGTTCAACAGTGACTGTGTTGTATATTCGCGTACTCCAACTGCTTTCTATTATTCGTATATTATTATTTACATTTAGAAACATTAGTTTTAATGAAACTGTCTTTGTGTCTGTAAGAGAGATAGTTTTGATGTTGCTAAAGTCAAAAAAGGAAGGTTGTTAGAATTTATATGTTAGTTAAATAAATAATAATAAGGCGGAGTGGAGTTCTTTGATCATTGTAAAATTATCATGTCTACGAACATTCTTTACCTTCAGACATAGACGTATGTTTCGAATGGTTCTGACGTGACCCGAAATATCTTACCGCTGAATAGTGTCAATGTGTGCATTGTTCGAGTGCACTTTGTATCGAGTTTAACTTCTGTAACCCATCTATTTTGTGGCTGAACTAAATGAATTCAGGTGGTGTCACAAGTCACAGCTAACACTAGTACTGCAACGACGCGACATACATTTTAATGATGCCAATTGCAGTTGGAATGCCTCCAGTAAGGAATTAGTTGATTCATTTATATTTCCAAATTTTCAGAGAGAGTTCAGATGGGTTAATGGTGGTTCGTTTTTTTTTCCTTTATAATGGACTTCATATTAAGAGCGTCTTCATATAAATGCTCCGATGTATGTGAATCAGGCATTAGCATAGTATAGAATAATTAACATTTAGATAAATAATGGGGAATTTAACTGTCATTGTTTGAGAAAATTGTTTAAAAAAGCTTGAAACAAAAGTTATTTGTTTGATGTCAGTAATTTTGTCGTAAATCATATCGAGTTCACTTTTTCCGTAGTGTAAGTATTTATAGTTCTTTATTCCGGCTTGATGCTTCATAGTTAAATTGTGTACCTACTTTTAACAAAACAAATGTAAGTAAAATAGAGATTATGCTACATCTACATCAATGAATAAATAAATTCCGATGAGCCAGTGTTAAAGACGTTTGCAGAAAAACCAAAAAGAAAAGTGTATCCATTTCGCAGTTATAGAAATAGACTTTGTTTGTGTAAGTAACCATCTTAAATACAATCTATTACAGTATATACCAATTGTATTCTTTTAAACTTTACACAAACAAAATTTCATGAAAGGAAAATGTTGACATTATTATCGTAGGAGATTGGGGTCGCTGTCTTTGTGGCAGTTTCGTGCTACGACTGTATGAATTCTTTAGACTGTGCGCCTATATTTCGTACGGAATAAATGAATTCGACAATACAGGTCACAGCTACTTCTAATACTGCACGTGACATACATTTTAATTGTACCAATTTCACTTGGAATACGGAAGTAAGGCATTGGTTGAGATGCAAATTGGTTAATTCCTTTAGACTTGACAGTCTAGTGAAATTACGTGGGTTCGGTGTTATTGAATTTTAAATTAAAGCACTTGTGGTTCTCCTCGAATTTTCGTTGTAATGTATAAATTTATATATAAACTGTGCACCGCGGTTTCATTTGCGAATATTTCCCGTTGCCGCGGGATATCTGATACAATAATTTTCCTATATCTTTTCTCGGGTATCAAACTATATTTATAGAAAATTTCATCAAAATCGTTCGTCGAGCAGTTCACTCGTGATGCCGTGGCAAAGGAAAATAGTCATTTTGTAATATTTAAAAAAGTTAGATCAAAATTTTATCTTTGCAACTGCCTAGTCAATGAAGGTCATATTCGACTTTTAAATACATATATTATATGTTTACCTCACCTATCGGATCAAGATCGAATAAAGGATACATAGGTTATCGTAAGACAAATATTTTACATATAAGCACATGATTTAAATAAGGTTTTTTAATCAGTAATGCAATGTTTTCAAAGCTTACACTGTCTTGCGATCTCATGTGGGTGTGTGCTAATTACTGCGAGCTTGCCTCAATTCAAGCAGAAACTTCTATTGCTAAAGACAAAGTTAGGTTAGCTATGTTATTTTAGTAAAAGCTCCTTTATCATTGTAATTTAGCACAAAAGACTCCCTGTCTTTAAAAGACCGCTTTTATTTCCTAATTATTTTATTATTAACTAGTATTTTCCTTAATTAAAGCGTGTTCTTTGTGCAGTTTTAAATATATAGGCTACTCACGTCGTTAATAACAAGTTTAAGTATGGTAGTATAAAGGTTAAGCTAAGGGAGATTTTTAGGAACGTTCTTATTTCACGTGGCTGAATCTAGCTGACAAAACTAGCTGGCAAAATGCAAAACTTCCGTGCGCGACTGTACCTCGATTAAAATTGATGTAACTTTTGTTTGGAAAGCAATAGGGACTTGAAACTTTGCCAACATGTTAAATACTTATTAAAAAACATAAATGAATGCATAGAATGTACTTGTGATAGCAACATTTGTATTTTTTACGATGTTTTAAGGAAAAATCAGCGTAGGTACTATGTGTCAACAACAAACGGCATTATGCTCGTTTGCGTTAAGATAGGTACTTGAAATTTGGTAAAAATATTCACTATATACATAAGAATACGAATATATAGTCGAAAATGTTGATATAATGATGAAAACATGATAATTTTGAATTTCAAGTGAACACAACGAAATGGACGACTCATAAATTACAATAAGTAAAAAATCGCGTATTTATAATTCTTGCGCTGAACTTTTGAAACTTTCAGGTTATTCCAGAACGTCTACTCGATATCCATGCAGAATTTCAGACCGCTAGTAGCTTGCGTGTGGGAGTTATATCACTTTTAGTACAGCTGTACGACGATTTTCGGCTATGTCCCTTAGATGGCGAAATTCGCGTATTTATATTTCTTGCGCCGTAGTTTTGACACATTGAGGTTATTCCTGTATCCCTACCGGATATGTATGCTGAATTTCAGATCGCTCGCGGCTTGCGTCTAGGTAGCTGACAAGTGTTTAGGTGTGGTAATATGCGATTTTTTGGCTATGTTCCGAAAAAAGGTTAAAATCGCGTGTTTATCATTTCTGCGCCGTAGTTTTGAAACTTTCAGCCTATTCCTACATTACTACTGAACATCTATGCTGAATTTCAGAACGCTAGTAGCTTGCGTCTGGCTAGCTGATAGCTTTTAGTGGGGCAATGTAAAGTTCATAAATTACAAAAAGTAAAAAATCGCGTATTTATCATTCTTGCGCTGAACCTTTGAAACTTTCAGGTTATTTCTTAACGTCTCCTCGATATCCATGCAAAATTTCAGAACGCTAGTAGCTTGCGTCTGGCTAGCTGATAGCTTTTAGTGGGGCAAGGTAAAGTTCATAAACTACAAAAAGTAAAAAATCGCGTATTTATAATTCTTGCGCTGAACTTCTGAAACTTTCAGGTTATTCCTTAACGTCTCCTCAATATCCATGCAGAATTTCAGACCGCTAGTAGCTTGCGTGTGGGAGTTATATCACTTTTGGTACAGCAGTACGACAATTTTCGGCTATGTCCCTTAGTTGGCGAAATTCGCGTATTTATATTTCTTGCGCCGTAGTTTTGGCACATTGAGGTTATTCCTGTATGTCTAATGAATATCTGTGCTAAATTTCAGAGCGCTAGTAGCTTGCGTGTAGGATTTGTATCACTTCTAACCCAGCAGTACGACGTAGATGGGTTGTGTACCCAAAAAAAGACAAAATTCGCGTATTTATATTTCTTGCGCCGTACTTTCGACATTATCAGGCTATTGCTGTATGTCTACTGAACATCTATGCTGAATTTCAGAACGCTAGAAGTTTGCGTATGGAAGTTGTGTCACTTTTACTACAGCAGTACGGCGTTAATGAACTATGTTCCCTAAATGCCAAAGGTACCAAATTTTTCGTCGCTTCTACATTTATTTATGTTTTTAAATAAGTATTTAACATGTTGACAAAGTTTCAAGTCCCTATTGCTTTCCAAACAAAAGTTACATCAATTTTAATCGAGGTACAGTCGCGCACGGAAGTTTTGCATTTTGCCAGCTAGTTTTGTCAGCTAGATCCAGCCACGTTTTATTTCTTTATCGTATTTCCTTTCAAGTGTACTGTTTTCTTTAATTAAAACGTTTTCTTTGTGTTTCGTTCTATATATTAAACCCGACGTTTCGAACATTTTATAGCGAACGTGGTCACGGAAGATTGACAACGAAGACGACAGAGATCTTTATTCAGTTTTTCTAAATTGTGTGACTAACTCCCCTTTTTTTTCACGATTATTCTATATGGAAAATGATCGCGTCAAAAACAAGAAAATACTAACATAAAAGCAATTCACATAGTTTCACAAGATCAAATATGATAGTGCAAAGCGAAGCCCAAGAACTAATTAAGTATCGACCTTAGAGGATTAATTATCTAAGAGGTTTCATAATGTATTAGATTGTTCCGTTCTATTTAATTAAGATGTGTTAGGAATTTAATAGTTAATTTGAAGCAAAGTGGCTTATGGTTTAGTAGTAAGTTTGTTTAAAAGCGCAAATGTCAGGAAATGGTCCGATTTAAAAACATGTTTTTCTTTATCATAAATCGAGGAAGTTGATGGGCTATATAATATAATGCTATAGAAGCGAATCCGCGCGAAACAGCTAGTCTGTTATATAAAGTAGGATGAGCACACCTTTCGAGAACTGACTCATTCTGTACTTCTGGAGAGTTGTCAAGTCTCAGAAAACGCATTTATGTAATTCGTTTACTTGTGTAAAACTAAAACGCTATATTTAACAACACTGAGTACAAACAGGAAAATTTACGTGTGTAAAAACTGATATTGTTTTGGTCAGACGTTTTTGATTTTTGTTACGAGTCCTCCTATTCAAATCAAATCAAAGTAATCTTTATTGAAATCAACTAAATATAAGCTTTTTTAAATCGTCAATTTTGTAATTCGCAACCAGTTCGAAAAGTTAATGCTACCCACAAGAACTGGCAAGCTTTTATTGCTTTTTTTTTTCTAGCAGTCACACCGTAACTATCGAAACGATTTTCATCAAATTTCAAAGAAATACAGACCATTGGTTGGTTTTAATGATGGGATACTTTTCATTAATCTAGAATCCGATTTACACGCGAGTGAATACGCGGGAAACTAGTAATTACCAATAAGAAGTACTTCCTTATATTCACGCAACGCAATCTAATTTCAAAGCACCCTAAACTAGCAAAACTTGTGTAAGATATTTATGATAACTCGGCAGAATATTCTGGAATTTGCCAAATTTATGTAACTGTATTATGGCCTTATGTACAATAAGGTTCTACTGATTACGTGACTGGAAATTCATAAGATTGATAATTTAGATGGCTATAGGATTGTTTACTAAGATATCACTAAGATTTTTTATAATTAAATAAGTCTAATTTATCGGGGCAGTTAGTTAGTGAAGTTGTTTCGTTTTCTACTTTGTAAATAAAGATAAAAGAATGTGTAGCTATAATGCAAAATCCTATCTAATATTATCTATAAATTCGAAAGTAACTCTGTCTGTTCCCTGTCTCTTCTTCACGCCTAAATAGTTGAACCGATTTGGATGAAATTTTGTATGTATGTGATGAGAGAATGTTTGAAACCCGAGAAAGGACATAGCTTTAATCCCGGATATCCCAAAGGAACGGGAGAAGGAAAAGGAAATAAATAAGGAATATAAGCCGATGAAACCACGGGTACACAGCTACTTTAGCATAAATATCGTTTGCAGCATATAAGAGCAATTCAACTATTATAGCAAATTGATTTTAAAATGACCCCACAGATCGTTAATGATATTCAATTACGTCTTTATAAATTCAGAAATGATATCCATAGATACTAACGAGTTTTTAAACCGTATTTTTCCATTAATTTATATGTATATTTCGAAGTCGCAAATTGTAAACGCAAAGGTCAGTCGATTAATCATCATCAGACAATACCATCCAATCGTTTTCATCTAAAAATAGAACTAACAGCAAATTTTAATTAAGTGCAAACATCTTATAATGTTTTCTGCGGTGACGTTCAATAAAATAGTTATAATGTAGTTTGAATTTAAGATACGGCAGCATATGTTTGTATAATTATTATTATTAGTGTAAATATTATTGAAAAAAAATTTGGTATAATGCATATAGGTAATGTAGTGGTCGCTAGCTTAACTCGCGGAAAAACACGAATGAGTTTATGTTTGTATCCTTGTAAGATATTTGTGATTAGTTATAATATGTAATAATAAAATAAATAATATAAAAAAAAAATACGCAGGAGAAATAATGAAATGACGCAGTCTCTATTAATTCTGATAACGAATTTGATTAATTAATGAACACGAATAGAACAATAGTCTAATATTAATACTGACATATATAATATTGAAAAAAAAATATAGGGTCTTTTAAAGATGAAACTTTGTTTCTTTGTTTCGAAAACTAAATTATCCACAAGTAACATAGTTATTTTATACTACAGTAAACCGCGTTTAAGTTCCTTTAAAAAGTTAAAAATTATAGGATTGAAAGTATTTATAATACCAGTTTCTTAGCCCGGGGCTGCTACTATAATTATTGGTGAAAAATTGAGTTGAACTCATTCAAGTCAAACATACAAAAGCGGCGAGCTAACAAATATGAACGCGTAGAGTAACTGTTGCCGTATTTTGAAGTTGATATTTCATTCTCGTAAAGTAAATATCGCAATGTAAATTTAAACAGGATGCTGAACCCCTTCAGGAGATGAATTTTTCTTTAACCTAGAATATTGTAGAATATTAAAAGAAGTCGCTCTTTAATATTAAATTAAAAATAGGTTTCAAAGTTGGATGTATAATGAAATACTATGCATATTTAAAATCCGTTGTAGAGTAGATTTTAATTAATTTAAAAAGAAAAAATAAAGTTAAACATAGTAATCTATCTACGCAGAGCCCAAACCGCTAGACGGATCGGGCTGAAATTTGGCATGCAGGTAGATGTTACGACGTAGGCATCCGCTAAGAAAGGATTTTGATCATATCCCACGGTTACGGGGAAACCAGATATACCGTAGGACACAGCAAGTCACCAAATAAAACTTAATTTATTACTAAGTAAAATCTTGTTATTTTATTTTTGCAATTAAATAAATATTGGCTTCACAAATGTAGGTTATATCATTAAAATAAAATTGATCTTTAAAGAGGTTCTCTTAAGAAGAAATGTCAATGATAAAACTTGAGCAAAACAATTTATTGTGTTTCCCTTAACACGTGTAGATAAAATTGTTTTTTTAAACAGACAAGCGGGGCATGCGGTTCACCTGATGTTAAGTGACTGACCGCAGCCCATGAACATCTACAACATCAAAGTGTCGCAGATGCCTTGACGGCTTGAAGGAATTGAAAACCTCTATATACATATATATATAATCTCTATAACCTCTACATTCATTGTAAAACAGAGGTTTTTATATATATTTATGTATAGTGGAATTGAAAGTATAAGAACGTGTTTGTCTGAAAATAAAAGTAATATGCAATTCCATCAAGAATCAATACAAAGTATAAAGTATATGAATATTTTTCTTCCTAAACATTCATCCTGTTACAATGTTAATATATCGAGAAAAAATAAAAGAGACAATGACACGAATATAAATATTAACGAGTGGCTCCAAATGCGATTGCTTATAAATAAATATCAGGCACATGGCATGGAATGAGCGGGAATCTGGCTTCGATGGAAGGTTACGTAACTATTTTATATTGATACAATGAAATTATATATAGTCTTAATTCGACTGTATTTTTATGTACGTTTCCGGCATTTATGGACCAATTTGAAAAAATATTTTTGCATTCGAAAGAATAGAGTGCTAGTCACTGTAATCTATTCAAAAATGACTGCCTCGTTGGTCTAGTGGTTGCATCTTTGACTACAGATCGAGAGGTCTCGGGTTCAAATCCCAGGTGGGGCCAAAAAAAAATCTTACTGGGATTTTTTTGACAAGGAAATTTGAGTAATAGCCCCGAGTCTGGAAGGAGGCGGTGTTGGAATACTCCCGTGCCTCAGAGAGCACGTAAAGCCGTCGGTCCTGCACCTGATCTCTCGCCGGTCGTGTTGGTCTGTCGTCCCATCGGGTTATGAGAGTAAAGGAATAGAGAGTGCACCTGTGTTTGCGCACACACTTGTGCACTATAATATTTCCGGAGCAGTTGGTCGATCTCTGTAGATTTTGGTCGCCGTGGCCGAAATTCGGTTAGGAGGAACGTACGTAGCCTATCGGTGTCTTATCCTTTTTTCCATTTAACAAGATTTTGCACCGACCTTAAATAGATTTCAACAACAATAAAAGTTATTTTCTGATTTTTAGTATGAAGACGTCGGTTCTGCTTAAAAGTTTCTGTCAGAGATATTTGAACGCCGTTTATAGGTTACGCCCGCATCGTAACACAAAATTCGCGTTTGGTTAAGATCATATCTCTTAGCGTGTCACGTTCCATACATTGAGAAGTTTGCCTTTATTCCTAAATTATCTTATGTATGTATATTATCTGGTATATTCTGTGTATATCATGATAGTATTGAGACGTGATTTATTATTTTTATTTGATTATAACGTTTACTTGTTCAAAAGAAACATCAAAAGTTTTCAGTGTAATACAAAAATACTAAAAATTTAAAAAATTGCGGTTTAATTGGTTAGGAGTGATTTTTATCAGGTCCCTTTGGGCATAGGAGAAGTAATGCATAGTAACTTAGTTTGATATAATATTTATAGTAAAGGTAAAAAAGCGCGGCCTTGTCACTGGAAGCGATCTCTCTTAGGCAATTACAGTAGAGGAAATATATAAATAACAAAAATATCACTAAATTGTTTTATAGTAATTTAAAAATAAGTAAGAGAAAAGAAAGAAAGAAAAAAAGAAACATTTATTCACTTCAAACCATACACAAAATACATTAAAATAGAAACACAAAATCAAAGTGATGAACTAAAGAACGAACTACTTTGAATTCGACTATTATAAAAATAACCTACATTCGATTGTAAAATATTCATTACAAATAATACTGTAGTTTACTAAGAATTTCATTGGAATAGGATAGCAACATGGGCTATTATTTTCGGCGAAATGAACTCTGCCAAACAGCAGTTAACGAAAACGATGCAATAATTCAATGACATTCTGGATAATATCCAGGAGTGAAGCAATATAAATGTTTGGGCGTACAATCGTATGTATCGTAAGCGTGTCGATTACGTGTCGTATTGTGTAAAATCGTAGTTCTTTGGTGAAATTCTTTCATTCTCGTAATATCTAGAGCAGATGTTCCTAAATTGTGTGTCGCAATGTCTCAATAGGAGGAGAGCAGGGAGGGCTTCCTAATCTTTTGGGGAAGCAGGGGGTAGGGAGTATATAGGGGCCTCACGAGGTCTTCATTGCTTCTACTCCTCTAAAATATTGGGAACCTCTGATTTAGAGTATGAAGCAATTGTTTTGGGCGTATAAGTTCAGTAAAATTCAGTAAAGTCGTAAGCGTATCATTTGGTGTAAAACTTAACGGTCGTATGTTATAGAATACTACTATTTCAGAACGTCAAACGCACAAATGTTTGTTTTGACTCGCGATTCTGTTTTGTATTATGTTGTAACCGTGTCTATACTAATTTTATAAAATGGAAAGATTTGATTGTTTCTTTTCATTGAACAAGCTGCAAAAATTATGCACAACAATGCATTAATTATTTTACCATTAGAATCACCTTAACATAGATCATTATCGTTGAGGAATAAAAGGTGTATTTTATTATGAAAATGGATGGTACTAGTCTACACTATAATATTATAAATAGGTAAACTTTGTCTGTTTGTTTGGTTATAATGAAAAGGCTCAAAATGTACTGGACCGATTTTGAAAATTATTTCACCATTCGAAAGCTACATTATCCACGAGTCACGTCGGCTATATTTTATAAGCTATATAATTATCTATGTATAACATTATACAACGAGAGCGATGCAGCGTAGATCAGCTAGTGTAGTATAAAATAGAGTAGCCTGTCATAAAATTTACGTCAATTTGCCCGCAAGATAATTGTGTTGTGTAAAATGTCGCAAACATGTCGTATATTATAAAGTCAAAGCATCGTTTGTTATGAAATTCTTACATCCCAGTTAATATCCAGAACGTCAAACAAACGTTATAAATGTTTGGGCGCACGATAATTGTGTTTTGTATAATGTCGTAAGCATGTCGTAATCGTGTCGTGAGCGTGTTGTTTAGTATAAAAGCACTGGTCGTTTGTTATGGGATTATGAGGATAACCATGAGTTGTAATTAAATTCTATGGACGCAGTTCCGAGTTCTCGAAACGACATAAATTGTAGGAAACCCGACCATAAATAAATGAGATTTGTGAAAAAATTTGAATATTTAAATTTCGTGTAACGTTATCTGTTTTATTAATCTAAATAGAGTATTTAAATACTACACATAAAATATGAAAAATTATTTTAAAACTTAATCATTTTGACGTATTACTTTTGACATCTATGCAAAATGGACCCATACTAACGTTCCTTAGGAATTGACTTTTCAAAATAAAGCTGTCCATTTCAAAAAATCGTTTCAAATTCATATTTTTTGGGCTCATAGTAAATAAAAAGGAATCTTAATAAATACTAATAGTAAAATATTGATCATTCCGTTTACATAGTCTAAGTGATTTCTATAAGTTGTATTTATGTCTCAAAAACTCAGCTTGTCCTGTACTTATATCAAAACATTATTACTATACAAAACAGTATTACTTAATACATTATGTTTGGCTTCGAGCCTCACCCCATTGGACGCCACTTAACAACTGCTGATACTTAAGCCTTGAACTTTCATATTATTTCCTACTAGTTATTTCGCGCTGGTTCGCTCTCGAAGCATAATATTATTTACCGGGTTATCTATGCAGTCTTGAAAAAAAGGGAATAAGTAAGCGGATAGAAGGTGATGGTATAGATATAAATTAAAAAACCTTTGATATTTTAAAAGAATTAAATATCCCAATTAAATATATAAAACTGTACACCCTTGGACGTGAGTAGAAAAAGATGAGTTACTAAAAATGTTATTTATTTTATGTATTCTCATTTTTATTATGTCAATATGAATGACATATTCTTAATGAAAGAAAACGTTATTGTAGAGAAAAATTTAGAAAATATTAAAACCGTTATTTTTGGGCTATTCCGTCCCTGCTAAAATTTAGACTAATATGCCTAACAATAAGTGAAGATGCAATTTTGGTGAAAGAATTTTTGACATCGGTCCAATAGTTTTTGTGTAAAAATATAACAAACATACATAACACAAGCTTTATAATATTGGTTATTAGTATAGATGGGTGTGTATTAAGTAACCCATTATGGTTCTAGTCTCACTCTATTCGCCACTTAACGATACTGCTGTTACTTAAGCCTTGAACTCTCTTATACTAGCTGTATCCCGCAGTTTCATCTTTACTAGCTGAGCCCCGTGGTTTCACCCGCATATAAAGCTCGTATAATATGAATTTTCCGACGTTAAAAGTATCCTATGTCCTTCTCCTGGTCCATAAACGAAGGTCGAACTCTGGAACGATTTGCCTCTGGACATTAGACAAGCTCAATCTCTGCCTACTTTCAAAAGACTACTGAAACAATTTTACTTAACGGGCTGATAAAGTTATATGATTTCCGTATGAATATATAATGTATGTTTTTATTAGCCACTTCTATCGGCTCTGATCTTACAAAAGATGATATCGAATTTATAACAAGAGTTCAATCCGCTGGTAAAAATCAGAGCCAACCCAAAAAAATTGTCGCCAAACTCAAAGACAGAAGATGCAAAGATGATCTCTTAGCTAATTTTAGAAAACATAATAAGGAGAAGGGTCTCAGTTCCCATGATCTTGGCTTTAGCGATAACTCTTGCAAGATCTTCATCAACGAACATCTCACAGTCGCTAATAAAATACTTCTTAATACATGCAAACTCCGTGCTAAGGAACGCAACATTAAGTTCGTATGGGTGAAGAACTGCATCATATACTTACGCCGTAACGAGAAGTCCCCGTCCAAAGCGATATCATCTGAAGAAGACTTAGATAATTTTTTAGGCTCAATGAAAATTTAGCTATTTCTTACTGTTGTTTATTTATAATATTAGATTTTATCTTTGCTAGACTTATCCATACACATACACATAACACATATCATCCTATCAAACTGATGAGCATTAATCACATTTTTTCAAATAAAAAATCATGTTTAATAAATATTTTTATAAAATGTTGTGCTCCCCTGACATTCAACTTACAATACACAGTCGTGCATATTTTTTATAAATTTAAATCTACCTTCACATTTACTATTTATTTTTGTCGTTTACAAATAATATTAAACTTGTTAATTCTTACATCAAAATGGTTATCTGCTAAATTATTCAGTTGTACAATAATAGAACTTTGTAAGTCATGTGTAATGTGCGCAAACGCGTCCACATATTATCAATTTTTTCTTCTTATTTTAAATAACCTTTAATATGCCACAAATAAATAAACTCAAAATTTATTATCAAAATGCTCGCGGATTGCGCACCAAATTACACATATTTTATAAAAATATACACATAAATAATTACGACATAATAATAATTACCGAAAGCTGGCTTTGTGAGGGCATTTTAAATACAGAGATTTGTGATGGTCGTTACGATATATTCAGGTGTGATAGAAAGCATAAGAAGAAAGGCGGTGGCGTCTTGATATGTGTTAAAAAAACTTTTGCTGCATATGTATTTCATGAATCTAACTGTAAGCAGTTAGAATATATTTGTGTAACCATACCTAAATCTACTTTTAAAAACTGTCCCCTGTATAAAGGAAATAATTTACACATTATAGCAACATACATACCCCCTAATAATGATGCCAACTTTCTTATTAGGCATTTCAATCAGTCTTTAATATCATTTTTTGACCAAAACTCATCGGATAATTATTTAATTACTGGTGACTTTAATATGTCCTTTATTTCATGGTGTGACAATTATAACTACAGTATTACCAAATATTGTAATCCAGATCTGATGGAATGTACACTAGACCTACTAAATACATTAAATTTTATGAGTCTTAGACAATATAATCTCTCTCGTAATTGTTGCGGTAACATTTTGGACCTTGTTTTTTCAAATTTATTTTTAGATTGTGATCAATCTAACAATCCACTTGTGAATATTGACCCATACCATTGCCCCTTAGAAATTATTCCCAGAGATCTCTTTTTCAAAGCCTTACAGCCACAACGTCGTTTAGTAAAAAAATTGTACAAGGGAGATGATGACATGATTAATTCCAAATTAATTAATACAGACTGGTTAAACATTTTAAATATAGGCTCTGTCGACGACGCTGTCGACAGTTTTTATGACGTTATTTATTCGCTTATAGATACTTTTATTCCCGTTGCTAATATCTCATCACGATATCAATATCCCAAATGGTATACTCCAGCACTTATTAATTTAATAAAAGAAAAACACAAAGTTCACACTAAATGGAAAAAATTTAATAATCCCAACGACTACGCCTCATTTTCTTTGCTAAGACGCCGAACAAAAAAATTACAATCAGAGTCATATAATACGTATATATCTCGCTGCCAAAATAATATCAAGCAATCCCCTAAAGAATTTTGGAACTTCATTAAAAATAAACGGAACAACTTTAGTATTCCTAATAGCATGTATTACAAAGACCGATTAATTACAGATGGCCAAAGTATTTGTAATGCTTTTAATGAATACTTTCATAGTGTTTTTCAACCATGTGATCAATCTGTTCGTATTGACGATGCTGAATCTTGTGCGTCCGAGAATCTTTATTCAATTGAAATAAATGAGAAGATTATGAAGAAAGTTTTTAAACAACTGGACGTGCATAAGGGTGCCGGTAGTGACGGCATACCAGCTATTTTTGTAAAGAAGTGCGAAACTGGCCTTTTATATCCCTTATTAATAATCTTTAGGCGCTCTGTTAATGAAGGTATATTCAAGACGTTGAAAAGAGGCCCAAATTATACCCATACATAAAAAAGATTCTAAAGGCTGTATAACTAATTATCGCGGTATCTCTATTTTAAATGTATTTAGTAAAATGTTGGAAAAGGTTATATATGACCAAATTTTTAATAATATCTCACAATGTATCCCAAGTAATCAACACGGTTTCATTAAGTCTCGCAGTGTAGTAACTAATTTGTTGGAGTTTACTCATATGATTAAATGTAATATGAACGACAAAACGCAAATAGATGTTATATTTACTGATTTTGAAAAAGCGTTTGACAAGGTAAATCACAGTATATTAATAAGGAAGCTTTTTTCGGTCGGCATTCGAGGTAATCATCTCAGATGGACAGAATCTTATATAAGGAATCGTTCACAGGCTGTTGTAATGGGTGGTTTCAGATCGAACCTTGTCAGCGTCACTTCAGGCGTCCCTCAGGGATCGCACTAGGGTCCCTTATTGTATAACGTTTATTTATATGACCTTAATATATGTTTCAATAATTCAAATTTCCTGCTTTACGCAGACGATAAAAAAAATTTTAAAAGAATAAATAATATAAACGACTGTCTTAAACTTCAAGAAGACTTAAATAAATTCTCAAACTATTATAAATTAAATAAAATAGCAGTTAATATAAACAAATGTCAAAACATGATTTTCACTTATAAACAAAAAGGTATTATTAATCTTAATTATAAATTATGCAACGAAATAATTCCTAAAACATCTACGATCAGGGACCTGGGTGTGATCCATGATTGCAAATTATCACACAAGGACCATGTTGCCTTCATTGCACAAAAGGCATATAAATGCCTGGGGTTCGTACTTCGTACCTGTGACGCTTTTGATGATGTTCAGTGCTGAAAGTCTTATATTATGCATATGTGCGAAGTATCTTAGAATTTGCTAGTCCGATATGGCGTCCTAATTATCAATGCCATATTGACCGTCTTGAAAGGATTTAAAGAATCTTCATCAAGAAATTGAATTACAAGTGTAACACGTTCCTTGATTATTTTGAGGCTTGTACTCGACACGGAATTTGTAGCCTAGAAAGTAGACGAGACCTGGCGGACATGATGCTACTATATGACATCCTTAATAATAAAATTGACTGCCCTAATATTTTGGCCAACATAAATTTTCAAGTACCCAACTTGCGCACCAGGCATACTAATATCTTTCATATACCATTTGCTTCTACAAAATATCTACAAACCTCTGCACTTTTCAGAATTCCCGACATTTATAACAAAAAATTTTCTTCTATTGATATATTTAACAATTCAAGATTAAGTTTTAAAAATTCAGTAATTAGGATGTTGAAGGGTTCTGAAGATAGTAATAAGTGATTTTTTAAACATAACCCATAATATTTAAAGCATGAGCACGCATACACACATACACACACACACACACACACACACACACACAGACACACACTCTTACTTGTGTCTACACGCATAAAACTTTACATGTATGGATATGTCTTTGTCTTTTTCTTATTCTAATTGCTTATTTTCTATAATGTTAAAATTACTTAGAGTCACACTTGTCATTTGTTACTAATTATTGGTTCTTCCTTGTAATTGGCGTAAATAATTAATATATATAATAGATATTGTATGTTTAGCTGTAAGGAAAGATAGATAAATAAAATAAAATAAATAAATAAATAAATTATATTTATGTATATATGTATGTATGTATTTATATATGTATGCATTATTATTATTTTATTTTTTGTCTATAGTTTTTGCACCACCTACCTTTACATCTCTTCCTATTTTATTTCCTTACCCACCAGGTTGTCTGGCAGAGATCGCTGCTTTAGCGATAAGACCGCCTGTTTGTGCCCGTCAGTTACTTTACTTTTAACTGTGTAATTTTTATTTTTTATGGTGCACAATTAAGTATTTTTTGTTTGTTTGTTTGTTTGTTTGTCTTATCTACGAATACGAATTTTCTCCAAAAATAGTCCAGCAGATCTCGAGACTCTTTAGTGTTGTAACAAACCCTGTAACAAACTCTGTGTATTAAAAGCCGGGTGTTCTATGCAGTCTTGAAAAATTTATTGGAAGCTACTAAAGGATTTTTGTTCATTATCAATATGCATGACTTAATAGGAATTAAGAATTATTATGAATATAATAAATTAATGCTATATTAATAAAAAAAATATGCTAATATTTTCCCCTCAGCTTGTAGTGTCTTCAAGGCTGCATAGATAAACATCCGGTACATAAGATTATAAATTAGCGTAGTATTAGATCGATCTCCTCCTATGTTCAGTGGTTAGCGCGTATGGTATAACAACCGGTGGAAACGTGAAATTTCTCGGTCTGGCAGGCGATTAGCCTATTTACGGGGGGTGACTTAGTAGTAAAACTATTAAAAGTCACTAAATCGTGTATATATAGGATTTAGTGCAATGAAAGAATAAAATGGTACCTCTGGGTAGAGGAAGTTATGGCGGTTTAGAAAAATATATTCCATGTTCAGTAAAAATCCTTGTTTTAGAGATATTCAAAATTTTTAAAAAAATACACGCTGTGCAGTGGCGAGAAGACGGTAGTTTCTTCAGAAACTTCTATAAAACCCTTTGCCCAGTGGCAAATTTTTTATAGCAATACTCTAGAAACTAATTTGCCACTGTTTTAAGTAGAAAGTCTTCAGAAACTATTTAAAAGAATATTAATGGCCAAGTATTGAAAGTATTGGCTCTTAGCCTCACCCCATTGGCCAATACGCCACTTAACGTCACCTCCATTACTTCAGCCTTGAACTTTCATATTACTTCTCGTAAAAGCTTTTATTTAAAGAAAATGTGATTAAAAAAAGAACTGTGTTTGTTTTTCTATTCGTACTTTAGTTTATGTACTAATCCATTATCTGAATTTGTTTTCAATGCTAAAATAATTATGCATTTTTAAATTTCAAAAAATGTTAAGCAATGCTTCTAATGTTAACAGTCATCTACACTAATATCATAAAGAGGAAAAGTTTGTTTATTTGTTCGTTTGGTTGTAATGAATAGGCTCAAGAACTACTGGACCGATTTTAAAAATTCTTTCACTATTCTAAAGCTACATTATTCACGAGTAACATAGACTATATTCAATTTTATATATATAACATTATTATGCTTCGGGAGCCTAAATAAACTGGCCTTATATATATAAAAATCCTTAAGTAACTTGAGAACCCAAGTTATTATCATTAATTATTTATCGCTAAAGTACATTATGCTTTTAGGGTAATATCATTAAGAATTTAGGTATTCACTGAAAACTTGAAAAACGCACCTGATACCAAAACTTTTAGATGAAAATGGATTCTTATCCCCGGGGAGAATACTAAATCGGCTTGTCTATTTTCATTCTTGTTTAGTTATAATTTTGTTACTAGATTGAAACTATCGACTATCAAATGAGTATTTAAGTTAAACGGTCAATAGTTTTTTTTTATTTATTTATTATACTTTAAACATACAAAGAAAATTTAAAATTTATACAAATGTACCAAAAGGCGGTCTTATTGCTAAGCAGCAATCTTTTCCAGACAACCAACTTTAGCAAGCACATGTGTGAAGATAACGCGAAGCACAAAATAAAATAACAATGATAATTAATAATATTTCGAAAAAGAAATTTTAGGGTAAACCTTTTTAATTATAATATACATAAACTAAACGCTAATAAGTACATAAGTAACTATACAATATATATAATATACATGAACATGAACTACTTAAACTACATATACCACATAATATTAAGTTAGATACACTACATAATAGATAACGTAAATATTTAGTTAGCGACGAATATGAAAGAGAGAGAACACTACAAAGAGAGATAATGGAGTTTAAGAAGGTGTTTAAAAGAATGAAGCATTCCAGCACGTGTTATAGTTTCTGGTAGAGCATTCCACAACTTAACAGCGCGAACTGTGAAAGAAGAGTCGAAGAAATTAGTACGATGAGCAGGTGTCTGAAGTAGTAAACGGTTTAAGGAACGGAGAGAGATTGTACTATTAGGGCTTAAAAATTTGAATTGATCTTTAAGATAATGGGGTGCCTTAGGGTCAAACAGCACACAGTACAAAAGATGAAGGATATGAGTACTCCGACGCAGACGAATAGGAAGCCATTGCAGTTTTTTCCGAAAAGCCGAAATATGATCAAATTTACGTAATCCAAAAACGAATCTTATACAAAAGTTTTGAAGTCTCTCAAGGGCGTCCAGTTGAAATTCATGAAGATCGGGATAGCATAGATATTTAGTTATTTTTTAAAGAAAGAAAAACCTTTATTCATTATATTTTCGGTATATTTCATGGCTTAAAATTACTTATTATACTTATAATGACAAGGCCATGCACTCAGCATGTATTATTTCATCAATTAGTATGGTTTACACCAGTTACATTAATTGGAAATAAAATCTATATATAAGTATATAATTAAAAGATGACAACATAGTGATATATCAAGGCATAGCTCAAACCGCTGGATGGATCGGGCTAAAATTTGGTGTACAGGTAGATGTTATGACGTAGGCAACCGATAAGAAAGGATTTTGATCTAATCCAACGGGGACGGGGGAAAACAGAAATACGCGGGCGAAACCGCGGTGCGCAGATAGTTACATTATAACCATAAACCAAAACAAATCATCATCAACATTTACATCTAAAAATAGTTAATAATATACACTTTTAGAAACAAAGAAATATAAATAAAGAAGTACTTATGTATCTCATATTATAAAGAGGATATATTTTAAGGTTTGTTTGTTTGTATTGAATAAGCTCTGAAACTCCTGGACCGATTTGGATGAAATTCTGTACAATGATTCTTTGATACCCGAGGAAGGATATAGGATAGTTTTTATCCTAAACATCCTTAGGAAACGGGATATATATGCGGGTAAAAATGCGGAGCTCGGCTTAGTGAAAAATATAAAAAAAAATTAAATCTTTCTAAAATTTACACTACATAACATGGATTAATTAAAGTTAACTCTCAGACAAATTTCAGACGAAATTTGACAATGTACGTTGCTCAGAAACGCAACAGTTACCGGACATTCAGCGCTATCGAATAGATAAACTTACGTTAAAGTCACTCAGAAACCGGGCATCTGTGAGTTTTATGAAAACATATCATTAATGACCTGAGAATTGTAGCTAAGAGAATATACACATGTAATATAAAAATGTGTAATATCCCTAGACGATGTTGATGTGTATATTTGTCTAACAGAATAAGGAACGATTTTTATTCGTAGCTAAAAGGTTGGAATAAATTATGAAATTGAAAATTCCTATCCTTAATCTCCACGCGTTTTTGATATTTTACATACAAACATTAAAATAATCCTGATTAAGAATTTATTTATATCTTTAAAAAAAAGTAGTTTTTGAGAATATTTGCAATGCACGCAGACGGATAAACAAATTATTGTATAAGTATGTAGTATTCTTCGTTATATAAACCAGAATTTACATTAGTCCTGTTTTGAATTATATCCCACATCCTGGCCTAATCGTAAATTTCGATCTATATGTAAATGTAGTAATGTAAATGTATTTACTTAGGCCGAAAAGCCATGGACCCTTACTATTTTAAATTCTGATACATATTTTAGTGAGAGCCAAATAAGCATTTTATCACACTATTAGGGATAAAGAGGTCACAAACCTTTTGAAGAAAATCATTGCGTAGTTATGGTGTAAAGTATTATAAAATGGTTCTTATAAAAATAAAAGAAGTCGTGTAACTTAATAATGCTTCCTCGACCGATAGCGGTGATGGTGACCAAGATCAACAAAGATTAGCCATGTACGCAGGAGATATTATAGTGCACAAGTATGTGAGCAAACACAGGTGCACTCTCTATTCCTTCACTATCAAAATCCAACGTGACGGCAGACTGACACGAGAGGGGAGAGATCAAGCGCAGGGCCGACGGTTTTACGTGCTCTCCGAGGCACGAAATACTTGTTTTTTACGTTTCACTTACGGACAGTACAATATCCTACTAGTCGTAAGTCTAATGCTTTAATAAAAATGGCGATAACATAACAACCAAAACTTGGTTCTTATTGGTTAAGCCGCTCGTTACTGAAAACGGATCGTAACTGTTATACTATGACGTTCTATCGTTTATAGGAATTAGTAGTTTTTAAGTAATAATTGTTATTGAATTGTTAATATTTATTTGTAGGTGGATCGTAACTGTTATACTATGACGTTCTATCGTTTATGGGAATTAGTAGTTTTTAAGTAATAATTGTTATTGAATTGTTAATATTTATTTGTACTTCTGTTTGTTCCATACTAGCTACCTACCCCGTGTTCGCACGTACTAAATTATATGTGTCATTTACATATAAATCTTCCTTTTGAATCACTCTACCTATTAAATCTAAGCGTAAATAGGGATTAACTGTGTGAAGTTACTTTATCTATACATATAATAAAACAGTAACCGAACCATTTCTGTACATTGAATATTTTTCAAAAAGAGTAATCGGTATGCAATATGTATGTTCTATAGATACCAGAACCATGGTTAAAAT
This sequence comes from Phoebis sennae, assembly GCA_001586405.1. Lineage (NCBI taxonomy): Eukaryota > Metazoa > Arthropoda > Insecta > Lepidoptera > Pieridae > Phoebis > Phoebis sennae. The sequence goes on along the minus strand of LQNK01000437.1, from coordinate 136,232 downwards.
TTTTTTTTCTGTTTGTCTGTTTGTCTGTTTGTCTGTTTATCTGTTTATCTGTTTGTATGTGCGTCAATCACGTAATAACCACTGGGCAGATTTTTATAAAATTTCACATGCTGATAGACCAATATTAGGTGCAACTTATAGGCTACATTTTATTTAAAAAAAATATATTTTTGGGGTGGCTCTCCATACATATAAACGGAGGGTAAAAAAATAAATTCGCGAATACATCATTGAGTGAGGTTTCATTGGAAAGGTATTTAAAAATGATATCGAGGTTTCTAAATGCGTTTTCTGTTAAAATAAATATTTTTTGGGATATACGCTTCTTAAGTCGTAAAAATGTCATACCACGTGACAATGTGAGATTTTGGTTAAGTTGCACACATGCCTTTTTATACTCTTAACGAATAGATAAAGATGTTAAAACACTCAATGAATCCTCAAAAACCTTCAAAAAATAACTAACTCTCTGCCCACGGGTTCGGTAGCGTGGGCTTCGATTTTCTGTATTTTGAAGAGGCGCGCGCACTGTGAGATTTTGGTCAAACCTATTTCCATAGAAAATTATAAAAAAACTATAGACATGCGCATATATATCTGGTCCTGCGATCATAATTTTTTTAAACTTTTGTTGTGCTCCTCTAAAAATACAGAAATTAGTAGCCCACGCGTGCGAAGCCGCGGGCGGAAAGCTAGTCTTATATAATTGGTATGGTTTGTGAAAGGACCATGGTGCTTGTTATATTTTTTTTATAAATTTTCTTTGCGATTTCTATAAAAAATACTAGGTTAGGTGAAAATACAATTTTTAATAAAAATTGGCATAGATTACTTAGAGGAATTTATATGTAAGATTAACCTAAGTAAGTAAGATTACCTTCACTTATAAATTCGGGTAAGAATGTCAAAAATTTTACTCGACATATTAAGAAAGGATATAAATATTGTCCTATGTTCATTATATTAAAAAACAATCTGATAGAGTTTTTTTATAATAACATTCAATATGAAGATTTTAATCATATAAATCTAAATAAAGGTCATATTATTTGAAATGTTTCCAGTGATTTAATATTTCAGTGTTGCCAAAATATATTATACTAAATCAATACTGCACTAGTATTTGGTTAATTATCTATGATATTAAACAAGATAGTTATTATCTATTGAATAACTCACGAAATATTTACATTAAATATTCTATTATTTGATAACACTGCATAATTTATAAGACCTTGATTGAATCAGGAAAAATATCTAATATATTATCTAAAACATTTCGAAGTAAACAAAATCATTAAAGCAATAATGCAAAATAAATCATTGTGCAATATACCTGTCCAAATATTAAACTTCAATTCCGTAACGACCACTTTGCACTCCAAATACAATCACAAAATCCAAAACAGAAGACAAACGACCATTATCCTTGCACTTCCATTTTTAAACGAAAAGTTTTGTATCATAAACACTGCTTGTTAAAAAAAAGAAACGTCAAATTTAATTTGAATTTCGAAACATCATCGAATAATTTTTTGTTTCATAAATTTGGGACACGCGCGCGCGTCTCCTTGGCTCGAGCGTTACTGAAACTGTGGAGCGAAATTTTGCCATTGGATGCAACAAGTATAAATATTTATGTGTATAGCTTACTTCGGAAGGCTTTTTGCTTTCTGCCTACGGTGTACGGCCATTAGCTTTCAATAGGGTGCGCAAATCGTTACAATTATTTTGAACTCTGAACTTTCGTGTTTGGAAGTAACTCTTGGATTTGGGTTAATTGTGAAGCTTTTATACTTTCAGATAACTAGTTTTCAAAGTGATTGATTAGAACTATGCAATACGTATGTATGCATATTAAAATAGCTAAAATAAGTTAGTTTGTAAGTAAAATTGTTTTGTATATTACACAACTAGCTTTCTGCCCGCGGCTTCGCTCACGTAGACTACAAAATTCTGTATTTTGTAGAGGCGCGCGTACAATGTGAGATTTTGGTTAATCGGATTTAAAATTAAATACCTAAACTTTTGTTGTATCACAGGCAATGTTAAAAATAAATTGCTATACAAATAAAATGTGGAACTGGAAGAAAATTTAAAAAAAATACAAAAGAAGATAATTGAGATACATAGTAGGTAATTACTCTATGACATTAAAAGTAATTATGATACAAATAGCCATAATGAAGCTTCAGCATAACTTACATGCTACTTTTAATCCCGGAGTCACCACGGGATCAGAGGTTACGCGAGCGAAACCGCGGGGCGCGACTAGTTGAAAATGAATAAGATATATGAGTTGCTTTTATTAGCCATACAAATAATTCACTCGTAACTCAAAATAAAGCAATTTTTACAAAATTAGGTTGATTCTTGTTATTACTACGCCACATTGTGCAGATTTATCGCATTTTATAAAACCGCAAGTCGTAAACATTTAGCGGTAACCGGGTTCCGGTGATCGCCATAGTTTCTGTTTTTATGACAATTTAACGTCATTTCTAAACATTATTAAGGTTTTATATTGGATACACATGATATACACGATTATACTGTACAGTAATCCCTTTTTTAGTTCCTTAAAAAAGCTTGATAAGGGCCTAAAAGATATTATATAATACACCGGGGTATTTGTTCACCGCCAACTTCCAGACCCAGGGCTGCTACTAAGGCTTTCGGCCCCGTCTCGTGATTGTAACACAAACATCCAAACAAAATCATCTGTATATCTAAACATATTTTACCCTGAACATTTTGATTAAAAAAGATCTACAATTTTTCACATAGTAAAGGTAGAATGGCTAGCTTATGCCACACTACATCGTGCAGATTTATCGAGTCTTATAGCACTGGTGCCAGTCATAAATATTTAGTGGTGCCGGAACCAAGCGTTCCGGTGACCGCGATAGTTTGGATTCAGAAGGGATTTCGTAAGACTGGGTTTGAAAGATATATGAACATATATAATACGTATTATATTATATAGGTTAGAATAGAGATAAATCTAAAAAAGTGTAATTCGTTCGTTCGTTTATAATAAAGAAATATAAAAAAGTGTAGTTCCGTTTCCTTTACAGGGTTGGATGATATTTATATTCAGATGTCTAATGTATAACGTATAATTATGTTCTGTCTATTTGCTTTTGTCCTTTAAGGTTAGTTTAGTTGTACTATGAGTGAACTAGCCTCTGTCCGCGGTTTCGACACGCTATTTGTATATGAAATTTAATCAAAATCGGTTTAGTGGTTGTGGCGTGATTGACATAACATTCAAACATCTAAACACACCAAACCTTCACATTTAATCATTAAATATAATAATAATCAATTTACTCATTTATTATTATTTTTAAAGTGTTTAATAGGTGACCACCTTCTATGGTATTGCAATTTTTTCGAAGATATAACTAATCTGCTTTTACACCCATATTCGCAAACAATACTTTTGTAAGTGTAGTAGTAATACGAAGTAAAACATTTATCAATGCGTTCCAGGTTTATAAATTATACACAATTTGACTTAATTTAAACGGTAAGTAACTAACCATCACTCAAGTATCATGTCTGAAAAAGTTTACCGTGCCCTGTGCCTTGTGTAAACTTATAGTAATGTTTGTGAATACGGGTGTTATATTTTATATTGTTGACTTGATGAAACTGCATCTTGATTGGTAGAAAATATTTATTTATTTATTTCACACATCTATACTAATATTATAAAGCTGAAGAGTTTGTTTGTTTGTTTGAACGCGCTAATCTCAGAAACTACTGGTCCGATTTGAAAAATTCTTTTAGTGTTAGATAGCCCATTTATCGAGGAAGGCTATAGGCTATATATCATCCCGATATTCCCACGGGAGCGAAGCCCTGGTGCGCAGCTAGTTACAGATACAATACGATAGTGCAGTAAAAAAAATTAAACTGTACAAATAAATTGACATAGATTAAGCATTGATTTACATAAATTAAAAATAATCATTCTCTTTTGTAGCTTATTATATATAACGTAATTTTTGCAAATCTATACATATAATAAAACAGTAACCGAACAATTTCTGTACATTGAATATTTTTCAAAAAGAGTAATTGGTATGCAATATGTATGTTCTATAGATACCAAAACCATGGTTATTTTTTTTTTTCTGTTTGTCTGTTTGTCTGTTTATCTGTTTGTCTGTTTATCTGTTTGTCTGTTTATCTGTTTGTATGTTCGTCAATCACGCAATAACCACTGCGCAGATTTTTATAAAATTTCACATGCTGATAGACCATTATTAGGTGCAACTTATAGGCTACATTTTATTTGAAAAATTATTTTTAGGGGTGGCTTTTCATACATATAAACGGAGGGTATAAAAATAAATTCACGAATAGATAATTAAATGAGGTGTCATTGGATAGGTCTTTAAAAATGAAATGAAGGTTTCTACATGCGTTTTTTTCTAAAATAAATATTTTTTGAGATATACGCTTCTAAAGTCGTGAAAATGTTACACCACGTGACAATGTGAAATTTTGGTTGAGTTGCGAACATGCTTTTTTATACTCTTAACGTATAGATTAAGACATTAAAACACTCAATGAATGCTCCAAAACCTTCAAAAAATAACTAATTCTCCGCCCGCACTTCGCTCGCGTGGGCTACAATTTTCTGTATTTTGAAGAGGCGCGCGCACTGTGAGATTTTGGTCAAACCTATTTCCATAGTAAAATTATAAAAAAAACTATAGACATGCGCTTATATAAGCGGTCCTTCAACCGCAATTTTTTAAACTTTTGTTGTGCGCCTCTAAAAAGTACAGAAATCAGTGGCCCACGCGTGCGAAGCCGCGGGCGGAAAGCTAGTTCTAAATAAATATATAACTGTGGAACTAGGGAAGTCTTTTTTTAAAAAATCATAACGGGTGTTAGTCGAAAAGCTTACGCGCTTAACAAGGAATGCTTACAATAAATATAAATGGAATTTAAAATAAAGCTTGGTCTTAAATCGTTAGACGAAAGAATTCCAGGTAACGATTAGAATTTATGGTATGGTGCGAAACGGGTCACGTGGACATTTATGGACATATTTATAGCAGAGGACTGTGGGTCACCTAAGTTACCATTCCAATTATTATTATGGTCCATTACGAGATGTCCTTTATGTTGAAGGTACATTTCTAATAAAAAGGGATGGAAGAGATTGAAACGAACAGATAAATATTCTCGGACTTTTGAGCGTGCCATCCAACCCTTAAATTAAACAAAGCATTCGCTACGGGAATTAGATAACTGATACACATAGTTAAACAAACTTTATTTGTAAATAGATATTTATATAAATAGATATAATACATACTATACATAAATTAACAGTTGAAAATTACAATGCCCGTTGATCGTTCTCCTAGGCAGACGTGGCGAAGTGTGTCCCCCTTTGAAGGGGATCACGAACCTCGGCTTGGGCTGGAAGAGAGGGGGCCCTGAAGAGCCTGACTCGGACACCAGCTGGTCAGAAGCTGGTGCTCTCACATATACCCTGGTGGTGTTGTATAATAATAATAATAATAATAGCTCCCCTGACCGATTTCGGCCATGGTGGCCAATCTCAACAGAGACTAGCCAGCTGCGCAGGAGATATTATAGTGAACAAGTGTACGCGCGAATACAGGTGCATTCTCTATTCCTTTTACTCTCATAACCCGATGGGACGGCAGACCGACACGACCGGAGAGAGATCAGGCGCAGGACCGACGGCTTTACGTGCTCTCCGAGGCACGGGGGTGTTCCAACACCGCCAACTTCCAGACTCAGGGCTGTTACTAAGATTTCTTTGTCAGAAAAATCCCAATAACATTTTTTTTTGGCCCCACCCGGGATTCGAACCCGGGACCCCTCGATCAGTCTTCTAGAGGCAGTCTCAGTGTTGTATAGATGCACCTGTAACCGTATTTACATAAGCGCTCGATCCGCTTGGAATATCTACGATCAGAAATCGTATAAATTTGGAAGAATATATTTACTTTCCGATCCGAATCAGATTTGTTAATATCCCCTGTTCCCCTTCTTCTGCGAAGTTAGTGAACTTCTGAATGGTGATCTTTGTATCCTTATGTACGTTGTGTGTACTGGCATGGGATGACGCGTGTCCTTGTTTGTGTACCTGTGACATAAAGATGGTGAAACCAAAATGAATCATGCCCTTATAGCATTGTTTTTTTTTCCTCGAAAAATTTACTTGTTGCGTCATAAATTGGATATTCTCATTATTGTTCTACATATGTAGACATTCTGCGTCGTTAGTCTAGTAGTTGTATCTTTGTTTACAGATTGCAAGGTCTCAGGTTCAAATCCTAGGGTGGGGCCAAAAAAGTGTTTCTTACAATAAAACCTCAGAAGCATTTCTGTGTTAGGAATTTGGAGGTGTTGGTTCAACACCCTTGTTCTCGGTTCTGCGTCTGACGTCGGTTGTGTCGGTCTGCCGTCCCATCTAGCTAAAGAGCGTAAAGAAATAGAGAGTGCATCTGAGTACGCGAACATACTAGTGCACTAAATATCTCCTGCGTACCAGGCAAGTCTTTTCACATTGACCATGATGACCAATATCCGTCGGCAGTATTATATTATATCTTTCTTTTTATTATTATTTTTATTTTTATACTATTTAATTTTATACTAGGATAGGCAAACATTTGGCCACTGTATCGCCTGATGGAAAACGAAACGCGGCCTAGGGTGGTTCATGCTTGCCTAGTAAATTGCCTAGTAAATATCTATAAAGAAACCATGTTTACAATTCTATAATATGTAAAACGCCTATACGCCTGAGGATGAGGGCTAGGAAAACAAGAAAGTTGGAATTATTGAGTACAGTCCTTTGTAAACAATAAATATTGGCTAGTTCTAGGAGTTTCAATATGAAATTATGTATACGAATACATGGAAAGCCATGGAGTATTTTGCCTTACAATGTTCATTACAATATCGTTTATCTTCATATATATAAATTACGTGTCACAGTGTTTGTCCGCGATAGACTTCTAAACTACTTAACCGATTTTAACCAAATTTTACATACCGTGTGCAGGTCGATCCAACTTGAAAGATAGGATAGTAGTCCACGCGTGCGAAGCCGCGGGCGGAAAGCTAGTGTTACATAAAAAAACCGCCCCGCGTTTTCACCCGCATATATCTATCGTTCCGTTCAGTGGTTTAGGCGTAAAGAAGAGACAGAGATACAGACACACAGACAGTTACTTTTGCATTGATAATATTTGTAAGGAAGGGAGGATTAGTAAGGAAAGTAGTAAATAACCCCATAGCTTTTAATTTCCATATGATATTTTAAAGTACGCGAAATCGCATCTCTAACTTTTGTCAAATATTTTAAATTAATTTATGTAGTTTAGTCGAATTTTGAGAAGACGAAGATTTCATAATGCCTAAAAGACTTGATTTTCTTTAAAGACAGAAAACCCAAAAAAATTTTCATCTTAGTAATAAGTAGTATTATATTATCTGTGGTAATAAGAACAAACGGTAATTTGGGAGTTACTGAGTTCAATATTTATTGAATAGATAAACAAATATAGATAGACATATGCCCTAGTCAAAAATAGAGAAAATGGGTCTTCAGTTTTAAAGTCATAGGTTTAAAATTAAATAAATAAATATAATTCAGGGACATTTAACACTACGCCATCGAGTCTCAAACAAAGCTTGTACTATGGAAACTAAATAACTGATTGACATACTTATACATACTTTTTTGTGAATACATACATACTATAGATAGATGTTTATCTGGGTGTTTTCAGACAGTAGAAAATTACCATGTTCATCACATAAAATTTTTCTTGTTGTGAGGATCGAACCCACACCCTCCGGCGCATTATACCATTGCTACATTCACTGCGGCAATCGGGTTGTCAAAATTGTGTGAACTTAACATTCTTTAAGCATTTTAAATTATCAAGTTGACTTCCACTCATAAACATTATACTGAGGTTTTTCAGCCGAGAATAGCTTCGCGTGAAACTTTTTTCTTTGCATCGTCACAAATGTATTGATTTTCCTCCTTATCTGTGGAAAGGCGATAATAGCCATGACAATGGAATGCCGCCATTAATATCGGATAAGTGGACAATTGACGCATTTACTTTGTTTGATAACATTACTGATGGGTTACAAAGTATTTGTTTTTAACATTACTGATGGGTTACAAAGTATTTGTTTTTAACCGAATTCAAAACAGTCCTCAATTTGACCGCCATTAGAATAGAATAGAAAAATCATTTATTGGGACACACAACATTTTATGTATGTTACCGCATATCTATGATATTCATAGTCCAATCTGGATAATTCTTTTTGCATTTGAAAAAGTACAGAATCTATGTAGTTGCATGGTAAAATAAAATTTGGTTAAAGTCTGATAATCTATGTGAAAGATATTCTACGGACCTCCTCGAAAATCCACAGAATAAGCTCTGCGGTTAAGTTTTAATGATGAATATATACACACTACAACTCTGACTCTGCGAATGAATTGTGACTAGATCTAATATGGAGGGTTATAAAAATCACTAAAAATGGAAAAATAATAACTTTGCCAAAAAGCACTGATTCCTCCTAAAAGTAGAAAACTTTATTTTATTTTTGAAATCTCTTCAAAGTCAGTGCAAACACTGTGTTAAATTGAAAACAGGTAAACGCATCCATTTTATTGACGTCACGACTCTTTCCGTCTTTATGACTTCCTGTGATTTGTTATCAACTGAATTACAGTGAATTTTACGTAAAATATTACGTACATTCTAACAATAGTTATTGAGTCGAGTACATATAAGATTTTTTATCGATGTGAGTCAAACTCGAGTATAAAAATAGGCTTAGCATACCTTCCCTTTTTAGGGTTACGTACCTTAAATTTGAAACGGGACCCTATTATAAAGCCTCCGTTAAAGTCAAAGTCAAAGTCAAAGTGATTTATTTGCTAAAATGTTATAGAGCGGGTGTTCTTATAAGCAATTTGATTCAAACATTTTGCCCACGTAATAGGTATGCAAATTATTATAATACATTTAATTATAATATAATATTGTCTGTTTGTCTGTGTGTTAACATAAGTGCATTATTACCATTAAAATGTTGAAAACTTTTATTGTACTTAACTCAAACATTCCAGTATATGTACATTTACTTATTATTATTTGATTTTTAATGCTTTAATTTAATTTTAATGATCTGGATGACTGGCAACAAACTCTGCTGTTTTGACTGCAACTCAGTCACGGTGTCACTGAAAATCAGTAGTTGGAGATTTTGTTCTCCAATATATGCTGATATGATGACCTTTTTGACCCATTAAAGTGCATTTATTTCCTACCTTTTATGTATATATTTCTTTGTGATCCCAAAAAATATTTGCTATTGTCATTGTCGTATCCATTCACGAATTGAGAATAAACTAAAAATCCTTCATAAAAACCTTTTATACCCTATCCTATATTCAATAATGAAGGCATAACAAAACATCCAAAATCCTACAGTACGTCTTATAATACGGTTCCTTCAGAACTGGGGCGGCTCTCATCCCTCTCGAGGGTCCCTCGATGACCTATTGTGCCTCGAGGATTCACATTAACTTATATTTTACTTTTGAGATGGCATGTTTTAGAATTTTGGGTTCCGCTGAGTCGTTAAACTGGAAGGCTTCATTTTTGCCCGCTTCGCTCGGTTTATTTCGGGTTAATAAAATTAGTCTATCACGTAATACAGCTAATAGCCTATCTATACACCAAAATAAAAACCTGTTCAGTAGTTGAGGCGTGATTGATCCACCCAGACATAATAATATGACAATGTTCATCACATCATTATTTTCTACTCGTGGGGATCGAACCCTCACCCATTATAGACCATTGCTACATCGACTGCGCCAATCGGGTCGTCAAAATATTAGTAGAAGTGCATTCTAGGAAGCAAGAAACGATTAAGCTATTATAACGTGCGAAATATACTGGCCGTTAAAAAGGGTATAAGTTTTTTTCTTATATTTTTTGTATTCGAAGACGAAGATTTTTTAATCAAGGAACACATTCTCCAAAAACTATATTATGAGTAAAAGATACTTAAAACTCACATAATTATTAAAATAATAATTTTAAAGTAAGAACACAACGAAATACATTTGAAAATAAATAAATATTTCAAATGCAGAAGAAATAAATCTTCAGATATGACCTCGGTCCTCAGTTGCCAGCTTGTTTATCAAAGATCAAAGAAAATTCAATAATGATACTTTTGACATCAATATTATTAAGGGTGATTTTAGGGTATGGCAATATTTTCTGAGCACTTTTGTATATACAACAAACGGCCATATAAAAATAACACCCTGTGAAATAGAATAGCAAAATATATATTCAATATGTTTGCTTGAGATTTTTTTATGCACGTTTTATTGAAACTTGTACGGATAATAATTGCGGTCTTAATTTAAGGTTAAACCTTTTATTTTATTTTATTTACAGTACATATAAAGAAATGAACAAACGCATTTAGATAACATTATTGTGAGTACGTGCATTAATTAGGCGTTCTTAGCATTCGTTGTTGACACTTAGATAGGCGTTTAGTAAAAATCAATTGCTAGAATTCCTGCAATCGTTTAATAGTCGTAGCTAAAATTTAAACTAACTTAATTTAGTTGACAAAAATAGATGAAGGGGTCGCGAAAAGCGGCCGGACACCGGGAGTTCGCGGAAGAATGCTACGGCGTGCCCGTGAACCCCCCCCAAGTTGTGTGAAGGAACATCGAGGGGTTTTAGTCGGTGCAAGTCCGACATAGCCCGGTCATTTTTCCAGAGGGCCGGGTATGCCTCTTTTAAAAAAAGGTGACAGAAATCTATACATATAATAAAATCGTAGACTAGCCGTGTCTGTACATTTAATATTTTCAAGAAAAAAATTGTGTTTCGTGTTTCATTTGTGATTCTAAACTCAAAACAATGATTTTTAGAATTTTTGTCTGTTTGTCTGTTTGTCTGTTTGTCGGGCGTTTGTACGCAGTCAACCCCGAAACGGCTTAACCGATTGAAATGCAGTTTTCGATTATTTATTACGGCAAGTCCCCTGGAGGTTTTAGTGTTTGTTTCATTCAAATCGGTTAAAAAATAAAAAAGATATGAGGGTTCAAAGTTACCCATCAAAACACATCATCAATGCGCGTAGGTACATTCAGTTGAACCTTTTTAGTTGTTGTTTGCACGGTACTTTTTAATGATAAATAAAGCCTTCTTTTAATCTCCAAAGTAGATTATGATCATGGCGACCAATCACAACAAAGACTAACCAACATGCAGAAGTTATTATTTGCGTCCATAAGCAAGAATGCGTTAAATGCGTGCAAACGTACAAGTCTCTTTCATTCTAGAAGTATACGACAGAATAAGATAAATATACGACAAAGATAATAATATACGACAAAAAAAATAAGAGAATTATTAGGATTATACAAGCATGAACAGTGACACTTTTGTTATATTTCATTTAGGATATACTTCGGACTTAAAAAATAACAGTTGAAATCGTAAATGAAAATGAAATCGTAAAGATTGGACAGTTCTTTTTAAATAAAATAGAAGTTTATAAATCGTAAAAATTGTCCTAACACTTCTACTTCGAAAATCCACAAAGTACAGAATTTTGTAGTCCACGCGGGCGAAGCCGCGGGCAGAAAGCTAGTAGAAAATATATAGAAATCATTGTATCTCATTGCTTGGTTACAATAAATTTTCACTTTAAACTAAATATATCGATACAGATTTTGTTTCAACATATTCTTATTAATAAGACTTATATCCTAAGAATGATAACTAACTAATAACTATAATCTTGTAATAATTATTTTAATCCGTTGCTAAAACTTCGAAAATGGGTTTAAACTAAGTTATTTTTAGAGGATACCCAATTAAAACGGTTAGTTTTAAACACATGTGTTTTAGTTAAAGCACCCTACCGTAATTACTCGCTTCAAAGCAATCAATTCGAGTTTCAGCAAACAGAGTGCGATAAGGAATTCATTTGTCAGTGGATTATGGAGGGATTTAAAGGTGCTTGCGGACTTTGGACCCGTAACTACCTTGTGACATGAATAGTGAACATCCTGTATAAGTACTGACTTAGATATTGATTAGGTCATTTTTAAATAATATTTATGTGAATAGAAAGATTGTAATACTTAATTGAATTTTCTAAATATTTTCAGATTTTTAAATTTTTGACAGTCGTAACAAAGAGTAGAATTAAAGTATTACTGAAAATAATGAAGGTGGTGTAATCAATATAAAAAAGTTATTTAACAAAACGTTTTTTCGTACTTTCAATATACAAGATATAACAAAAAAAAGTAAAGTTACTTTTATAGTCAGCAACAAAATAGGTTTCCTATATAGTCAAAATACCCTAATGGTAATTCCGCTAGCTTAGAAGCAATCAATTCGAGTTTCAGCAAACAGAGTGCGATAAGGAATTCATTTGTCAGTGGATTATGGAGGGATTTAGAGGTATAACAAAGATTAATCGTGCTCGCGGACTTTGGACCATCTCGTACTACTTTGTGAGATGAATAGTGAACACCCTGTATTATGTTTTATTTCGCAAACATTCCAATTTCCCTTAAGACCTCGATATTCCACATAGATAGTTATTCCTCATAATTTACGATTTAAGCCCATTAGCCATTAGCCCATTATAAGAGTTCACCCTGTATATTGAAGTGTGTGTCAACTATACATAACACCGAATGTTCATTATTCATCTCAAAGTTGTAAAGGGTCAAGAACCCCAAACATAATTCATAGTAATTTAATTATATAAATTAAAATTATTCAAATTAAAAAAAAATGTATTAACAAAGCAAAATTCCTTCTTCTCTTTCTCACTTTAACTTTTGCGTTTTTATTAACTGACGGAATGCAATTTTTGCAAAAATGTTTTAGCACATTAAAACGTCTAGTTTGCTAGCTTACTCACTTATATAGCAAATATATTTTGTATGAAATATTGTCATGACTATTGTCCTAAACAGTGTGAAGGTTCCACCTGACCGATTGCGCAGGAAATGTTATAGTGCACGCTCTATTCCCTTACTCTTATAATCCGATGGGATGGAAACAAGACACGACTGAAAAAGGATAAAGGATTTAACGTTGAGTAAAGCCGTTGAGGAATCGTAGCCGAAATTGTCAATATTAGTAAAAACGTTTTTAATTATAAACCTTTGAAATAAATATAGCTAAAGATACATTCGATGAAAACTCGCAATGCAAAAAAATTATTGCTAAAATACATGTTTATCTGTACTCTCACTCATTTAACATATTAAAAGGCATACGTAGAATTCTATAAATTCCACATATTTATAGGCTTAATTGAAATAATTTGTATGACGGAAGTGAAAGTGGGAGGAATGAGGCTAAAAGATTTTTCAAAGACCTTCAAATAATAAAAAAATATTCGTTTTTAAATACTATTAATTTTCATCTTAAGATGGATGGATAATTTACATCCTAATATATCCGACTGGTAAAAACTAACGTCAAAATCATCTTTTTTTTAATAAATGGTAGCGTCAATTGTAATGTATTTTTAATCGACTTTCAAAAAAGGGAGGACTTATTAAAGTCTAGTTCTCAGATTGAATTGAGTCTAGCTCTGATGAGAAGATGGTCACTAAAATGGAAAAACAATAACTTTTTATCAAAAAATAGAACCAACTTTCTCACACCAAAAACTATAAAATAACTTGATTTATTTAGATTATAGTTTTCTGTAAATAAATAAAAAAATAATAAATTTTATTTTTGAAATCTATTCAAAGTCGGTGCAGATGGTGATACTTTTTTAAATTTTATAAATAACTTCACTGATATAAACAGTTCCATTGAACTAAATAACAAAGCAAATAATATTTATTTAATTTTATAAAAAAACTTCAACATTGTAAATCTTTATAAAAACATGATCACGGTAGCAATTTCATATTCAGAATTCTGAAACGCTTTATATTCCGGTTTCAGTTCGGAACAATTATTTGGAAAGATTTATTTAAACCAAAGGAACTTTGATATAACACGCAATTCTTAACAGACGCTCGAGAAAGTTTTAATTCTATATGAATTTCTCGAAGAGGAAACCTTGATATTTTAGAAATGTATACAGCACATTAATTTTCCTATCTTCTTTTGTTTGTTTTAACGCGAGCACTTTCCATGTTAAATAAAATATTTTTTAAAGAATTTTAAACGCGATTTATTATACATTATTATAAACTCAGAGGTCCGGAGGCCTGTATTCAGATCCCCTTCATCTATCATCCTATTCTACTCCTCTCGCAATTTCCCATCATTAATTATCTCTTTATCCCCTTCCCTTCCTTCAAGCCGGCAAGGCATCTGCGTTCGTTGTTGTTAATTTTCAGCTGCGGTCAGTCACTTAACAACAGATGAACCGCTTACCGCATGCTGCGCTTGCCTGCTCTACCATAAAAAAAACCCGATGTATCAAACACCTTACAGCAAGCATGATCACGGGTGACTTTATGTAAAACTTCCTATTTTTATTTATTTATAATTTCTTAATAGATTTTTCAGTTAGAAGCACACGTGTTAACACAAAAAAATCGATGTGCCCTGAATTTCCTGTATAGTGTCCTAATCTAATCGTACCAAAGTTATGTGCGTATACGTTACAAATTAAGATAACGTAGTTTTACTATGAACTTACTATGGCCTTCATAACACGTATTACGTTATATTAAAATTAAGCTATTATTGAACAAGATAACGTAACAACACCGGCAGGCGTATTACCGAAAACCCAGCTAATGACCGCTGCAGGCGAACGATTATTGCTAACAATATGCCGGTAACTGCGTCTAATTTTAATGGTATCTCTATATTTAGCATAGTGTGGTCTAAGAAAAGATTTTGTGATTTTTGTCTATTTATTTTATTACTGGTTATTTGAGGAGTATGTCAAGTCCATAACATTACGATCGCTAAATTTGATGGATTTTTTAACAACGAAGGTTTAAGAAATACATTATTTACAAACAAGCGTTTTAATATCAATTAGTATATTGTATTTTATATTTTGGAGAAATAACGATTGCAATATTTGATAGCTTTTGTGGACAACCGAAGATTCGAGAAATAAATTATTTATTAAAAACAAGCGTTTGGCACATCGAGGTTTGTTAAGGAAAATCTACATAAAATTACATCATTTTGATTTTATTAAAACCCTTTTGAACTTAACAGATAGGATTGAATACAAGCAACTTTGTTCTCACATCTATAAATACAGATTTTAATAAAAGCTTGTAACACAAGCTTGAGCGTTTATTACACAAAATATTTCACGTTGTACCCGAAACAATATTTGGACATATGAAACGATCCCTACATTGTGTTTGCCTCGAATTTCCCATTGTGGTAAACAAATGATCGACGGCAAAATTGTATTTTGTAACATATGGCGAAATATTCCATTGTGATGTTTTATAACATTTACCGAGCAAAAACTTTTCATAGATTTAAAAAGGTGTGTTTATTTATAAATGATGGAATTTATCTTTTAAAGATAATCGATAGACAATGAAATGGTAACGTATCATTTATAAGATTTTATTTTTATTATACTCGGATAACTGATAAGGGATAACATAGAATTATTTTCTATTAAAATCTAACGTTTTGTCTATCTAGCAACTTTTTATTTATATATTTTTTTTGTATTTTAAAAAATATACGAATTTGTGATTTTCACAATAATTTACATTTTATTGTATTAAAACAAACTTTTATATTTGCCGGTGATAAGATACATCGCCATGAGACTTATTTATTATGCTGGATCGTTTTTACAATTTATAATTGCGCAATAAGGCCTGATTTCAATATATTATACCTGAAGTCGAGACGTTATGTCACATCAAGTAGCGAATAGTGACTGGACCGATTTTGTACTAAGTCTGCAGTTGTTTTTACTATTCCGTGATATAAACCTTTCAAAGTGTATTGTAATATTTTTTTATAGTACGCATACGTTTGTTTCGTGTAATTCAACGACCCAATTGGCTCAGTGGATACAGTAATGGTCTATTGCGTTGGAGGGTGTGGGTTCGATCCCCACGAGTAGAGAATTATGATATGATGAACATTGTCATTTTCTACTGTCTGAAGTTTATGTACCTATAGTATGTATGTATTTACAAAAAAAGTTTAAATATGTCTATCAGTTATCTATAGTACAAGCTTTGCTTGGGACTAGATGGCGTTGTTTTAAATATCTAGGAATATTTATTTATATTATTAATTCAATGCAGTTTTTATCACAATTTGAATGTTTTTCTTCGCATTCAATTATCTTGTCACTTGGGATTGGAGATAAATGATGAAAATGAACCAGATATTATTTGAAAAACATATTCTAGGAAATATGAATTTTCCGTTTAATTATCCGCCTCATTTTAATGAAAGCTCTATAAATAATTTTAAATAATTGTGTCATAATTGGAATTTTTTGAAACTCGGGTTGCTTTTTAATTAAATCAGACATGAATTTCAATGAAAATAAAATTCATGTCTTAACTCTGCACTTCATTTTATGTAGTAATTGTTTTTATTTTTACTTTTGGGAGGTGCTCGCCAAAAAGAGATCCAAGTGGAGGAGAAAAAGAAAGACTTTGCCCAGAAGTAGTACACAAATGGCTTAAAATAAATAATTTGTTTTTATAGTACATAATTTGTGAAAATCTCATCTTTCTTACTATCACGGTTTATAAGTTACTATTATTATTTTTTTATTACTATACTTAGTTTTGTTCCTATGTTTTTTTTGAATAAGTGTTTATTTTTATGTTAATTGTTGGATGTTTATATTTTTGTTATGTTTTATAATTACTGTGTAATGTCAATTCATGTAATTAGTGGCAACCATTTTAATTGAATAAATAAATAAAATAAAAAAAAATAAAAATAAGCTACAGCCTGGTGATAGACAAACAAATAGTGATAAGACAGATTAAAAAAGTCCCGTTTTTACCTTTGAAGTACAGAATTCTAAAATAATAAAATGCAGTGGATATCCTCTGGGAGATAACAATCACGTGTTTATCTTTATCATAGACCACAGATAACCAAAAACAAAGCCTAGCCGGTGGCTAGATAAAGAGTATAAATCATACTTATCATGGGATCCCGGATTTGGGTCAAGGCGGATACACAATGGCTTGAAATGGTGGGAAGCTAGTCGCCATTTTTATAAGCGGTGTGGTACAAGATTAGGAGGGACTCAATTTTTGAGGTGTAATTTTATTTATTTTATTTATCTATCATTCCTTACAGCTAAACAAACAATATCCATTAAATATTTACTAATTACGCCATTCAAAAAAAAATCATATATTTCACCATAAAAGCATGTTTGCCTTAAAAAAATACAGGTGACAGCGGACTCCACATTAGGCACTGCCTGTCACGTGGAGCCTTACAAGGAATAATCAAGGAAAAATCAAAAATAATGAAAATTACTTAATAGTATATTTTTGAGTGTTTTATTATAACACCATGGAAACAATAACTCGTGGAAGAATTATGGAAATTGGAGGACGGTTTTGAAAATAATAATAATATTTGTTTTTATGTTGGAGCAGGCAAGCGGAGCAAGCGGTCCACCTGATGTTAAGTGACCGGCCGCAGTCTATGAACATCTTCAACATCAAAGTGTCGTGACTTGCCGGCTTGAAGAAAGAGGAGGGAGTAACGAGAGGATTGATGATAGGAATATGGCAAAGGAGTAGAATAAAATTGGACGCTTTCATGTAAAAACTGAGCCGACTGTGAAATTTGGTATTTATATACGTAATAATCCAGAATAACATATAGGCTATTTCTAATCACGGAAATCTCACGAGATCAGAACTAAGATACGCAAGTGAAACTGCGTGGCGTGGCTAGTTGAAAATATTACTTAATTGAAATTATTCACAGGTCAGTTGATGACTATCAAACTTTACAGTAATCATTGTAAATGTCATTCAAAGCAAAGCAATCAAATCCAGGGTGACAACATCCATACGTGAATATATACAACACCACTTTAAAATTAAGAAAATCAAGTAATGAATAATTGTGCACACTTGTATTGTCGCTATCACCCATAACTTGTACCATACACTATGCATTTGAGTGGACACCGCCGCGGCCTTGTGATGAGCTTACAGCGTTTAGAAAGGAAGCTGGGCTAACATCCGAAACCGGGCCGTTTCGAAGGCTATTCCAATGAAATTTTATTTCCATCGATGTTTTGAATGTACCCTCATTCAATTTCTTGAGTTCCATTTTGTTACTATTGACTATTGTTTTCTTTAAATTTATTTATTTATTTATTTATTTAGGAATACCAACACTTGCTTACATTTAATCACATTCTTAAAAATTTACACTCACTTATACGCCAATGTAGCAAATACTTAAAGGTATACACAGCATGCACAGAAATATTAAATTAAAAAAAAGAGAAAAATTGTGAAAAAGTAAAGTTATGTCTGGTTTTTAGATTTTATTACATCTAAATAAGATTTACGGAGCTTACTGGTTGAATCAGCAAATATATCAAAGTAACTACTAAAATCATTCACAACTTTACACATTCTTGGTACCGGAGAATTTTGTCCACTGACAGTTTTCCTTAATGGTGGACAAAGCGGCAAAACTGCAGTACGGGGATATCTAGCGGGTGCTCGTACGTTAAACAATTGCAAAAGTAAGGGGCAGTCTATTTTGTTATTGAAAATTTTAAAATTCATTTATTTTTCTCAAAATTTCACTACTGATGAATATGTTTCAGTCTCTTAAATATTCACAACTTATGAATACGTTTCAGTCTCTTGTTGTAACCTATAGTAGTTGCCTATTTTTGGCACCAGTCTCACACTTAATTTTATATAAGAAGTCAAAATATTACTATGTATGTCTTATAAGTGTGAAAAAAAAACAACTTTTTTATTTTTATTTATTTTACTATAGTAGTTTAACCCTAGCAAGTATAAATACCGTATGAACTATCGACCGTTTTCAATAATGTATCAAAGATAGTGGATTGTTGTCTCAGATTATATGACGTTGGACAGATTAAAGTCATAGCAAAAACTAGCGTCGGTAGGATATTGAAATCAAAGTAAGTGCAAAGAGATAGATTTGTGTCGGTCTGCCGTCCCATCGGGCTATAAGAGTAAAGGAATAGATAATGCACCTGATTGCGCACACACTTGTGCACTATAATAGCTCCCGTGCATTGGCTGATCTCTGTGCAGATTGGCCGCCGTGACCGAAATTCGGTTAGAAGAAACGACATGTTTTACATTTGTTTTCATCGCCTATTGCTTGCCTTGCCGCATACCGCGCCGCAAATCGCATCGCTGATGATTAATTAGCTGTGGCTGAGCGGTTACTATCTGTCTTAGCCTACATTTCGCATTAAATGAGTTCAAAAAAATACACATATCCCTCCCACAATGCCTTATAATCCATTAGTTGAAAGTAGCATTTGGTAATTACTTGAAACTTTCAGCTTTTGTCAAAACCTCTTTAGACATAATAGAACATTACGAGGGGAAAAATTATCATAGTAAAATAACCTAAAATTTTAAGCTTAAGGAATTTTAATCTTATTTCAAAGATATAGGGCACAAAATATATTTTTGTACCCTATAGAAATTAAGCATGATTTATTATCTTTAGAAATCCGCGTGAAATTTTATACCTTCGCTCATGATCGTCTTTGTCTTCTGATGAAAAATTGATAGCTACGTAAACAAATTTCCTTTGGTATATTAATCCGGTTATAACTAGGATAAGACGGTATGAAAGCATTTTCCTTTCTTTTTTTTTCATATTGATTTTATTTTTTCTGAGTTTTAATCTTTAACGTATTTTTTAAAATGATAAAATGATTGGATTTTGTAGGTAGTGATATCGAACCTGATAACTATACAGTTTATAAAAAAATATATGCACAGCCTAACAGTTCTGTTACCATCAAATTATTACCTACTAGCTGAGCTCCGCGGTTCACCCGCGTATATATCCCGTTCTAGTAGAATTATCAGGGTAAAAACTATCCTATGCCATTCCTGGGATTTTAAAGAATCTCTGTACAAAATTTCATCCACATCGGTCCTATAGTTTCAGAGCCTATTCAATACAAACACATCTTTTCTGTATAAAATATTAGTATAGATAAATTGTTTGCCTAATCTATATAAGAGTATATTTTATACTGTAAAATGATTACTGAATTAAAGACTATTGTACCTTTTTGGTGGAACTGCTTTCTTTCAGTTTAAATAAATTTTCTTGTTTTAACGAAATAAGATTATTTTCGTTTTTATGATAATCTATATTTACGAATTACGTCCTATTTGAAAACATAACCACAAACAAACCATAGGCGTGGTTTGGACGTAACCGCCGACACATCATTCACCAAGTTAAGGTTAATTTGTATTTTATTTCATCCTGTAAAATAACAGATTTTTAGGAGTAATGTTTCATTTGTCGATGAAACCACTAACAAACCTCAGGCATGGTTTGGACGTAACCGTTACCACATCACTAGGTAAAGGACAATTCCGAATATTGTTTTAGCAATTTGGTTATTGTGGTGTAATTAAATTCTTGAATTATTGGTGAAACTAGGGAGCCCAGCTAGTTTCTAAATTAAGAGCATATTTTTCTTTCTTTCTTTAATTTTAAAGAGCTTTTTGTTTATACAAATGTCACTCTATAAGTACACAAGCTTAAATACATAACTTACAACCAAAATATATTGCTTCTAATTTATAGTGTCCTAGCTTCATCCGAAAACGAGCATCTAGTTTCTTGTTTCTTTAAAAATTCATTTATTCACCCTTTTCACAAGATTTTTTCTATATGACTTTGCCGTTCAGTGATTCTTAATTTACCAAACCTATGTTATTTCAGGGAAGTGTCATAGGAATGTGAATTCTTGGGACAGTTTTGATAATTGAATTACAGGGACGTAAAACTTTTGCCTGAACAAAAATCTGCTAAATAAATTTGGAAAAACGTCACTCAGAAATATGCGCAAAATTATTTTTGAAAGGAATATTTATAATAGTTAGGGGTATCATTTTTAGTCTCAGAGTCGAAATGGCACTGCGAGTGAATGTTCGTATGTAAGTATGAAATATACCCGATTATATTTTGTATTTGAAGAAAGAAAGTTTATTCCATACTCACACAACACACACAATTAATTCGAATAATATATAATAAAAAAAAATGAAATAATAGTTAGGTGTGTAGTGCAAGCAGGGAATGGGGCTCGCCACTCATCATTTGCCACACTGATATGGGTAGATTTAGTTAATTCGATCTTGATAAAATGTTGTAGTTGAATATTTTAGATAAAAGAAAATCATTATTTCGAAGGTGAGTGAAATTGGTAGGTTGATTACAAAGGTCAAACAGGTGAGCTTATTAATATCGATGTTTGGTATCAAATGAAAAGTCTTCATTTATACATTACTAGCTGAGATTCGCAGTTTCACCCGCGTATAAATCCCGTTCCCGTACGATTTTCAGGATAAAAACTATCCCATGTCATTTCTGGGGTTTCATTGAATATCTGTACAAAATTTCATCCAAATTGGTCCTGTAATTTCGAAGCCTATTAAATACAAACAAACAAACCTTTTCTCTTTATCATATTAGTATAGACGACACGAGGAGCAAGGCACTAGTTAAATTAATTTTGATTTTTTTACGAATAATATAATTATATTAAATGAAAAAAAATTTTTTCATAGTATGAAAATGACATGTATTTACGAATTACGTTCCATTTGTCAATGTAACCACAAGCAAACCACAATCGTGGCTCGGACGTAACCGCTAACACATCGCAATGATCATGTAAATGACAAATTGGGACAATTCCGAATATTGTTCTAGCAATTATGTTTTTCTCGCAGTGGACACAGCAATGGTCTAGTGCGCCGGAGGGTGTGGGTTCGATCCCCATGACTAGAAAATTATGATGTGATGAACATTGTAATTTTCTACTGTCTGGGTGTTAATTTATCTAAAGTATGTATGTATTTACAAAAATAGTATGTATAAGTTTGTCTATCAGCTATCTACTTTCCCTAGTATAAGTTTTGCTTAGTTTGGGACTAGATGGCATAATGTTAAATTCCCAAAATTTTTAATTATAATTAAATTTTCTTAAATAATAAAAATTAAATAAAGACCAAGGCAAACGCAAAGTGTAGCTCAAATATTTTATAATTTGGAATTAAAAATAAATGTTTTTTTCTTAAAAACATTTATTTTTATTGAATTTATTAAATGATGCTGTTATTTATTATTTATACTATAAAGACTACTGAATGGATTTGAGTCATCAGAAAAAATTCTATAGTTAATAATTATTATGATAAACATGAGAGCATATTACGGATAAGATGCGTATTATCCAACCCTATCATTATCATCGCTTGTCTATCACCTGTCTGAAGCAGAGAGCTTCTGAACCGAATAATATCATAATAGAACTGTAAGCAATAGTTGAGTACAGGATACGAGGTTTTATGTTACATATACAAGGCAATTAAATACTTACTAATATTATAAATGCGAAAATAATAAAGACGCCCTTCATAGCGTAAACTACTAAACCGATTTGAGTGTAATTTTAAACTCTTTATTCCGGAAATCCCACAGGAACGGGCGATATATGCGGGTTTGCAAAAGATAATTTATAAAAAAAAATTCTTCATCCAGCCGTTTAGTCCGTGGACGTCTACTGTTGAACTATCCAAAAAAATATTAATTTGAAAAGCAAGATAATTGTATTATTACGTTTGAAATGCCTAAAACTACTGGACCGATTAAAAAAATCTTTTAAATTTAGAAAGCTGAATCTTCACAGAGTAATTAAGGCTATATAACATTATGCTACTCGAACGAAGCCGCGTGAAACACCTAGTCTTAATCTACATTAATATAATAAAGAGGAAAACTTGTTTTTTTTTGGTTGTTTGTCATGAATAGGCTGAAAAACTACTAGACCGGTTTTAAAAATTCTTTTAGCATTCGAATGCTACATTATCCACGAGTAATATAGGCTATACAAATAAAATTATGCTACGGGAGCGCAGTCGCGTGGATCAGCTAGTCTTAAATAAGTATAAAATAAGGTTCACTGGAAAGGTCAACGTGTGAAAATTAAAATAAACATCATCGAGTTTAACGCATCGGTCGCTGCTTCGTACGGAGCGTAGGCGGGTTGCTATTTGATTTTATGTACAATTTATAAACAGAAAATAGAGATTTTCAAGACAGACTTTAGACAGTGATCAGGGATTATGAGTACAGAACTACATATTTTTTTAAATAACTTCATATATTTTAAGTTCACGCGGAGGCCTGGTCATACTTTTAAGAAATTTATAATATATATATCTTCATTAATAATTTAATTAATAATAATTTATCTTCTGGGGAATTCGCCATTTCTTGTTAATCTTCAAAAGATTGAAGATTAACAAGAAATGGAAGGTTTCGTATATAGAAACCTCTCCCCTTGATTTTTATATTTTAGTAAGGCGATTATAAAAATATAATTTTATAATGTATATATAATTTTTAAAAACTTCAGCTTACTAGCTATCACGGTTTAGAAGTCTGGTGACAGACAGACAGTGGTGACTTTAGAGGTCTGATTGAGAATCAGCGCTGGGAGCCTTCCCCGCGTCTGTCAAATACTCTACATTCAAAAATGACGGTATAAAGTGCGCTCAGCTGGTGTCAAATAATTGTTTTTTTCTTTCTCCTTCTGCTCCCGCTCTCGCTTCGCTCGCTTCTATCAACAGAGCCATAGGCTCAAGGTTACATACAACTCGTTTTCCGACGCATCTTGATTAAAAAAGTAAAAGTGCTATTTAATTATTATTATTTCTGCTCTTAACTGTATGTTGTACAAGGTCGGTGACATTTTAGTGGAAGAATATCTGAGGAATCTACAAAATAAAATAAACTGTATTTCTTTTGTCACGTGTATTCAAATATTATGGTATTGAATAGTGTGGTTACATATCTTATACTATCTATGATGAAAAAATAGCTTTTTATGTTAAAGCATGCCTGCTTTAGCGGAGGATGCGTTTCACCTGATTAGTTATAAACACCTACCATATCAAAGTGTCGCAGATGCTTAGCCGGCTTGAAGGAACGGGAGGGGATAAGGAGAGGATTAATGATGGGAAATTTAGAGACGAGTAGAACAGGATTGGAAATGAATGGGATGGACGCGAGCTTGACCCAATCGTGCATCGGCTCCTACTTTTTTATTGCTGAAGATGTTATGCATCAGAATTACTCTCTGTCGCCTCTTACGATACCCACGGGTAGAAATGGGGTAGTGACAAACGTATTCTAACCCGTCGCTTCACGGGAACAAGCTAATAAAATGATAGAGTTTCATTTGATGAGCGATACCAAGAAACTATTTGGTATTTATCGATCTGAGTTAATACTAATATTTTTAATTTAACTTATAATTGATTTTTAAAATCCTAATCAACAAGTTAACTAATTTACTTCTAGACAAACACATTCATTCATTAAAACGATATATTTTATAGCTTGGTTGTAAAATGTATTTGTTCAAAAACCTTTTTTCTTTATACCTTTATTTCTGCAAGATAGCTAAAGTTTTATGAGACTCGAACGAACTCTGCTTAGGCTTGTTTTTTTTATTTTTTGTTGCAGATTAAAAAATGTGTCTCACAGCTTCGCTTGTATGATACCAATATGAATTGTAAACCTAAACCTTCGTCAAGAATCATATTTTATAGAAAACCATACAATAATTCGTACTGCAGTTTCTTGAGTCGCATGCACGCAGACAGATAAACACAAAACAAGTGTTAATAAAGTCCATCCAACCATCAAGCTAACTAATATAGTTCTACCACAGTCTAAAAATACATACAGTCGTTGCACGAAACTGTCACATAGACAGCGTCCTAGATCTCCTTCGATTAATGTCGAAATTCTCCGTTCGTGTTGAGGGACACTTTTTTTAAGAAATTTAAAATAATATTGTCAATATGTATTGTAAGTATTGAATTAAAGATAGAAGGTAGTGACTACCTGATGATGAATTCTCGAAACCGGTTGTAATTAAATAAAGTTTTAAAATAAATAGTGGAAATAGTGTAAAAAGTCTTTAATTCAATACTTACAATGCATTTCGACTAAGAAGTCATAGTACAATCTATCAATTATAATATGTATGTATTTTTAAATGATTCTATAATGCGAAACATGAACACACTCTCTTTCAAAAGCCACGATTTTTACTTCCCAGTATGTACAAAATTTGTTACAATCGTCAAGCTTTTTTCAATCATTTAAAATAGTGGAACCACTGCATTCTGTTAACTATGGTTCTAGCTATATAAAGACTTAACTGACCAGTAAACGTATTTTATAGCTTAGTAGTAAAACATTTTCGTTCTGAACCTATTTAAATTATACCTTTATTCCTGCAAGATTGCTGGAGTTTTATTAGAGCACGTAATTTAGTTTGTTTTTTGCGGAGTAAGAGATATTGTTCAAATAACTTTTTTATTTAAAGACCTTATTTTGATCCTATATGGGTATCCTATTTTGTTTAAAATTAAAAAAAAAAACGTACTGTCAAAACTTATATTACTAGTTGATTTCTACATTACAATCGAGCTAGACCTCGCGTTGTAATGTAGAAATCAAAATCACTCGACTATATTCATATGAAAATCGCCTATTTCACCCCCATTTTCGTTACAACCTTACCGATTTCGCTCATTTTTGTACTTAAGGTTTTTCTTTATCTAGATTGGATAAACCATACTCCAGATATCCTCGGACAAAAATTAATCTATCGCTCATTTTTGAACTCGACATTTTCTTGTATGTTTATGAGAAATGCTCAAGTTATCGTCGGAAAAAGGTTTTCATACTTGCATACAAACTTACAATCGCCCGGCCATTTCGATTCTGAAGGTAATAAAATGAATTAATTCCTCTTTATTATATTAAGTATATAATTATAAATTCCAAGTAACTTATTGTTGTTTTAAATCTAATTTACAATAACAAACCCTACAAATACATTTTACAAGAATATTAAAATCCCTTCAAAAACAAGAACCCAACGCTATCCTGTCTCATATCAAAGCTAAAAAAAGCTCCTTGCGCTCAGTAAGGTTCATTCTTGTAGAAACAGTTTATTTTCCTTTCGCTGACAATGACAGGATAAAGTGGGACGGTCTATTTTTACCGCGAAGATGCCTCGAGGAGCCGTTGAATAAAAATGAATTCGTACTCGCGACGCATAACAATTCCAGACAAATAGACCGCAAAGTTCAACGCACAATATAACCCGACCAATTAAAAATGCACATCAGGCTTTCGGGAGATCGTACGTGTTCATTACCTATACAATAAGGCGGTTAACCCTAGCGAAACAAGAGTGGTAAGTGACGTTTACATTCACCTGCGCCGGCGACGATACCCCAGTCATACTTGGTGTATCGAGCAAACCGCTTCTTTATTCAAACTCTTTGGAATAACGTTCTTTTTTAAATTGTGTTGTGCCAGTACTCTAACAATTGTAAGTTTATTATTTTTTTTTAATAACGTGATTTAAATTATAGTTCTAAGTTTAAAATTTTACCGGTATTATTCGTATTCCTGGAAGCGATTTTCTCGGTTTTCTTGCTGAGAATGAGATTTCTCCTCGAAGATAAATCAATGCATGACATTATGTCATACGTTCGTGAGCATGGATAGTGAAAGTTGTAGATGTCAAAAGATGTAAGAATATAACGGATAATTGCAGTCACGATGTCTCGATAATCAGTGAAAACGGGCAATATGCGTATCGTTCAATCTTCAGAGAAAGATTTTAAGCTGATTGGAAATTAAATGGAGTGCTTTCAACTGTAAATTTAAGAACGCCATCGTCTTGAATAATCTTACAAAATTCTGGCTGGAGAAAAATCGCAAGAGGAAAAATATTTATCTATATTATGAAGAGAACAAATTTAATTTTTTGTTTGAATTGAATAGGCATCTAACTGGGGCGACTTGAAAAATTATTTTACTAGTGGAATCCTAGATTATTCTTGATTGACATAGGCTATATAACATTATGCTACGGGAGGGAAGCCGCACGGAATAGCTCGTCAAAAATAAACTTCTATGCTTTATCATGGTTATTGGCATTTTCCAGTTTTTGCAAATGATACAAATAAGGGCAGCTTAGACCACAATAACGGGTTTCGTTATGTAATATAATTATTATTTATTATTAACATGCTACCTTGGCTTATTTGCAACTATTAATAAAACATGACATACAGAATCCAGTTTAAGCTCAAAATATTCTTCAAATTGACGCTATCTAGTGTTCAAATATTCATTTAATAGGAATTATGTGTTTTATTTTCAGCCGCGTTTATCTCCCGTTCCCGTGGGATATTCGAGATAAAAACTAATTTATACCCTTTCTCAAGTTCAAATTTCTGTACAAAATTTCATCCTAATCGGTTCAGTGGTTTAGGCATGGAGAAAAGACAAACAGACCGACGGAATTACTTTCGTATTTATAATATAACAATAGGAGTGAGGATATGGAATGATACTATTGTCACAAGAATACGATATATACGATGTATATACCTTAACAAATAATAATTATTTCTAAATATTTTAGAAGCTTTTCATATACTACTTAAAAAGGTTCGAATTCCATTAATGTAAATATTTATGTAGGCCATATTTGTTCTGATACTGCAAAAAACACTTCTTTAAAAATTTCTACATCTTAAAGTAGAGACTAATTCATAACATATTATACTATTATCGTTTTGTCAACAAAGTGCCAATGTGTTTAAAGTGTTATTCACTTTTCACTTCCAAGTCATTTCACTTTATTTATGTGTTAAAATCACTTGTCAAATGTACGCTAAAGATAAAATTACGAACATTTATGAGCTTACCGGTTTCGTTGTTTATTGTTCCAAGTATCAAATTTATTCATTGCATTCCTAAATAAAATGAATAATTCACGTTTGACGCGCGCAGATATTTATTGTTTTATATAAAATGTCCTTTTCAAATTCCTACATATAAACAGGTAAAGATTGTTTTAATTCACACTGTTATAAATTTTGGACTCTACATTTATGAATTTTGCAACTGAATTCTTGTTAATAAAATATATCGTACTGAATCCATATTGAATTGATGTACTGATCTAATAATCGATCGATCTACAGTATTCCAATAAAAAAACTTTAACAAACAGACCTTTTTCTCAATTCGAAGCGTTTTTAAAGAAAGCTTCACCGTAACGTACTGATTTCAAAGAAATATCAAACTGAATTCAAATTCAAAACATCGATATCGACAATGTTTTGTCGACAAATTCTCCTTTTTGCTCCTACGATAGAATGAGAGTAATGTTTTTCGAGCGTATGTTTGTATGTAATATGTAAGTTTGTTCATTTATTTGGCACGTCATACAGCCCAAACGGCTGAACAGATTATGAGGATGTGAGGTATGTGATATAGGCTATATATATTTTCAAAATAGCGTTTGCAAAGAAATAAAAAGAGGAAGGGGTCTGATTTTATCATTAATAATTCAGTCGGATTTCATAATTCATTATTTATACCAATATATATATAATTAAAACGTGTCATCTTAATCATACTATAATTCCCACAATTTAAAAAAATAATATCGCAATCTCTACTAATATTTTGACCACATCCAATACGAAGCTTTTATAACTACAACGTTTCAAAATGCAGCTTATACAGGGTTGTTCAACAAACATTTCTTCTCACAAACTCTCAACTGCACCTCGCAATTATAACTTTTAATTAACCAGCTGTAACTAGCAAAAAAGCAACTTTACACTTTATGCCATATTTACAATGTTAATTCGTATATTTAGAAAAAGAAACAATTTATACAATAGTATATTCATTCTTTAAGCAAAAATTTACTGCCGTTATTAAGAAAAGCTCTTTAAATCATAAAGTATCAAAATGCAGCTTATACAGGGTTGTTCAACACAACAACATTTCAACTCACAAACATTTGAACTCACAAACTCTCAACTGCACCCCGCAATTATAACTTTTAATTAACCAGCTGTAATAAGCAAAAATTTAAACTTTACCGTATCATTCTATGATTAAAATTATTTAGATATTTATTTATCAAAAGTTCAAAAATGCACATTTTACATAAAAAACAAACAAAACTAGAAGTTAAAGGATTAACTACAGTATCAAAACACTCTTACCAACGGTTTCGAAAAAGGAAAGAAGTAAGCATTAGTAAAAACCACGGACGTTCTCAACACTCATCAGATGCTCAGGAATTAATTCACTGTAGTATTAGAACTGTTAATACGTTTCTTAGTTACTATAGACACTGTATTTCCCAAGCTTTAATTACTTTCCTACATCAACAGAATTGTTGCACTTTCGTAGAGATTAGTGTAAGAAAAAGTCATTTAAGTTGAAAACAATTTATCTCACAAATTTAGTAAAAACTAGCTGTGCCCCGCGGTTTCACCCGCGTATGTCTGATATCCCCGTTCCCGTGGGATTTGATCAAAATTATTTATTAGGGGATGCCTAGTTATAACATCTACCTGCATGCCAAATTTCAGCCCGATTTGTCCAGCGGTTTGGGCTGTGCATTGATACTTAGATACTATATCAATCAGTCGGTCATTCAGTCACCTTTGAGTTTTAAGCATACAGATGTTTTCGGTATATCTGTGTTATATCTAGATTTCTTATATATTATACTTTAGACTATGTTACGATATAATGCAGATACGATAAGGAAGTGCCATCAACAATATAAAATTTAAATTATTATGTACCAGTTTGTACTTATGTAAGTAACAACTATTGACACTCGTATACACTACTCTGAGTTGAGTGAATACACAGGCCCCTGTTTTTCACTTGGCGTTTAAATAAGGTTTTATTGTTTTTAAATTACTCATATGTAGGCCCGATTTCTATAAACGACGGAACGTCATAGTACAGCATATACAAATTGTTTTCATTAACGAGCGGTTATAATCAACGAACGAGAAGTGTTGGTAGTTATGTTAACGCCGTAATACGTTTATTATACTCTTTAGACTTACGCCTAGTAGGATATTGTACTGTCCGTAAGTAAAACAACCAGTTTTATAAAGATAAAACTGGTTGTTTTACTTACGGACAGTAATCCATTCTAATACCCAGGTACTATAAAGATAGTACCTGGGTATTAGAATGGATTAAGTATTATTTTACTTTGCATTGCAAAGGCCGCCCTTTTTATGTATAGTTTTAAGTTTTTATTTCTATTATCATTAAATACTACTGGTGCATAAAATAAATTGTTTATTCATTCATTCATTCTTTCTTGTAAGTAGTTGGGTTTCAAGCCTATAATCTTCACTATAGTTTTTAAATCGCACTTTTTTTCTGCTTTTTAATCTATGTTCTATGTTTAATTACTTTAATGGGGTGTACAATAAAGTGTATTCATTAATTCATTAATTCATTCATTAATGAACCATGCAGTACCAGTTGAAATAATACAAAAATATAATCGATATAATTAATTAATGTAAATACAGTGATATAGATTCTCACGCCTATTCTCGTTTAAATTCCTGCTAAGTAATAAGCTATGAATTGGATGACCTTTACATCTAGCCTAGATCGGTCTACATCTAGATTTGCGTCCTGTTTTTAAAGGCCTAGGCTAAGGCTGTGTGTACATCATTATAAAGATTTTTACTTAGTAAATAAAATTTTATAATTATTGTTTTTTATAAGCAGGCCTAATAAAACCTTTATATTAAAAGTGGATTATGAAATTTGGCATAGTTAAAGTTTATACGGAGAAGTGTTGAAAGCAATTTTTTTTTATTTTTTGTAGTTTTTCAACTAAATACCATGAATAGACAAATTTGAAGATAAATTTATTAGTAACAAAGTCATTTAATTTAATTTATCCTAGCAATTATTACTTAAAAAGAGAAATATATTTCTTCGTGTTGACTAAATCTGTACCATATATAAAAAAATACAGCTGTAGATTTTC
>LQNK01000437.1:59775-104816 GCA_001586405.1 Phoebis sennae | reverse complement strand
GTGTTTTTTATTTGCTATATAATATAACGACCACCTCTATCTGTACCATATATAAAAAAATACAGCTGTAGATTTTCCATGTAAAGACAGAAATAAAAACGACTTCATACTATACTTAATAAATATTACTAAATCACCCCAACAATTTCTGAACGTTTTATTTGTAACTTCGATCGATCATTTACAAAGTGTAACGTTATAAAGTCAACTTTATTGCACATTTTGGTACTAAACTGGCAACTATGTACGCTACAAGAGTAGCCGTCTTGCAGAGTCATAAAATATCGTCAATTTCAATTCCACAAACGTTATTTTATAGGTCAACCGGGACTTCATTCTTTCCCCACGTAAAGTGCATGAGACTTTTTAAACATCGCTTTTAGCCCGTATAAATAAGAACTATTTATTTATAATTCATAGATTGTATTGTGACTTCTTGGTGGAAATGCGTTTTAAGTATTGAATTAAAGACTTTTTTACACTATTTCCATTGTTTACTCTATCGGTAATCAAATAAAATAATCGACCGAGAAAAGGCTAGTAAATTTATATTTAAGCATTTGCGTAATCCATAATGTATAAATATGCTTCTTAATTGATTTAAACGCTATTTATTATCTAAATATATAGAATATTTTATTTATTATCATTATTTACCCGTGCTCGAAACATCGGGTTAAATAATAATGGATAACAAACCGCGATTAAAATCCTTTAAAAAGCATTTTTATTCCGATAAAATTTTTGAATCCTTTGCGTAATTTTAAACGTTATCGCGTTTATTTATAGTTTTATAAATATATTAATCCAGCCAACAGCCTATTTACGAAATTCCATCAAAATCGGTCCTGTATTTTCTACGTGATAACCAGACATACAGATGCAAACTTTCAATCGCGTGACACAGTTAATATATTCATTGGATATTCTCTTTGTAAACTTTGCAGTTTATTAATAGCACCCGCATATGACATGACATTTCATTTGCACCTGCATTAGAATCATGACATTTCTTGACATAAATGGAGTTGTACGCAATATATAAAATTAAAAAGGCGCATCGTTATTAACGTCATTTGTTGTGTAATAAATGAAGATCTACAGAGATTGTTTTCTCACGGAAGTAACGCATGGTTATATGCATTCGTATAGCTTTGCAATTAATTTAATTGCTTTTAGTATCGTAACCAAGGTTCGAAGCTTATTTTACATATTACCATTAATATACAGAATTGTGGGGCCCGATATGTTCTATCTATTTCAAAAATCTTATCTAATCTATAATAATAATGAATACATACAAGGATAACTTCAAATTCTTGTAAAACATTTTTGATTGTATTTAAAGGTTTTCAAAAGAGCAAGTCGAATTTCTTGCCGGTTTTACTCGGTTGAGACAGCTTTCCGAATCGGTGGTAAATAAAAAATATATTAATTATGTAAATGTAAATAACGTTCTAACAGCGCCTCGGTAGAGGCCATTTTAGAAAATAAATATTTTGACTTTCAAGACACAAATTTTCTATCACAGTTCTAAATATAAATCCGTGGGTCGTGCGCCTGATCCCTCTCCGGTCTTGTCTACCGTCCCATCCGATTATGAGTGAAGGAATAGAGAGTGCATCTATGTTCATATGATTTACCACCATAAATAAATCGGTAATATCACATTTTCAATGAATAAGGTCTTCATAATTGAGGAGGCAACTGCCTGACAAACATTACCTATGAATGAATCATGAATAGATTTGCATATCCCCAAACCGCAAAGGGGCCAATGTTGGCTCCCACACAATGTAAATATTTGTGTGACGACGTATTTTCTTTTACTTAGCTGTAATAATAAAGAAATGTTAGCTACTAAAAAAGTACTAAATTATCAATTAGTTTGTAATATCCTAAGAATAACTAGCTCGCTCCGAGCTAGACCTCGCGTTGTAATGTATAAATTAAGACCTTTCATTTGATACAAAACTCTACCCGAGTGTGGTATTAAATAAAGGGCCTGGTTAATATTTGTGTTAAATTTGTCTATCCCACTTCACCTATCTTTTTACCCTCTCCCCCCTACTAATTTCGCTAATATTCCAACTTAAAATTTTCTTTTTTCACTCAGACAAAAATTATATCCCTCACATTATAAGTATTATTTTCAGAAATAATTCCAATTTTATGATATACCTCATATTGTAAGTATTCTTTTCGGAAATCATTTTGCCCATATTTATGTGTGACGTTTTTCCGAATTAATTTGGCAGATTTTTGTTGGTTCAGTCAAAAGTTCTTTCGTCCCTGTAATTCAATTATCAAAACTGTCCCAAGAATTCGCATTTTTATGATATTTTCCTGAAAACATGGGTTTGGTAAATTAAAAATGACTGAACGGCAAAGTCATTAAGATAAATTCTTGTGAAAAGGTTTAAAATAAATCAATTTTTAAAGAAACATATGATAAACTAAAAGCTCTTTATTTAGAAAAGCAGATAGAATTTATTTATTTAGAAATATTTTTTTTTAATTTTTTTATATTACCAAAAAATGGAGTTCAGGAAAACACAATACTATAAAACAGTGTCAAAATAAGTATTCGCATTAGTATATTGTTCATAGAATCACAGTCTCGCAATACGTGCAATAAGTTACCCGATTTGGCTAAAGGAGGACGGACGCATTCAGAATAAATAGTATTCCGCAATGATTACACGAAGGCTATAATTAGATTCATTCATATTCAGTTTTTAGGGTTACGTAATTAAAAAGCAAAATCGCCTATTACTGTCACTGTCTGTCTATCTGTCTGTAATCAGGCTGTATTTCATAAACCGAGATAGCTAGAAAGTTGAAATTTTCAAAATTATGTATTTCCACTATAACAACAAATACTAAAAATTAGGAGAAATTAAATATTAAGGGGTTCTCCACTCTTCATACTATATTCGTGTTTTATCGTATTTTTTGCTCAATATAGACGACGCTTAAAATTTTTACAGAATATTTAGTTTTAGTTAATTAAAGCTACCTTTCAAAATAAACAATAAAATATAAATAAAGATTTTTTTTATTTTTTTTTACATACAACACACGTGACTTGATTTTATAGACGATGACTGATGATTTTACGACTACGGAACGTTTTGTGCATGAGTCGACTCGCACTTGGTTAGTTTTATTAAGTGTTTCAATGAACTGTTATATATATGACGACATGTTCAATTATAATATACCTACCGTTATACTTATAGACAATCAGGGCACAAAATTGAATGGTACAGAAGTAAAACTCATACAAAGCGCTCGCGCAACGCACACATATGCACCGTTCGCCGATAAGAAATCTCGAGCTCATTCGGAACATACGCGCCTGTGGCTATATGCGTAGTATTGGAGAAGGTATGAAGACGAAAAACACGTAAAATTTGAGATTTATTACGGTGTGCAGAATAACTCAACAGCAACAATATTTCTTGTAATGTGTTTTTAGAAGATGTTGTGTAGCATAAAAATATATTTTTTTTTTTATTTTATGTCGTATATTAATAATTAAATTTGTAATGGCATTAGTTTCATGGATTTCTTCCATATTCTTTATCAGTTTCTGGACGTAGCTTTAACTCTTTGTATATTATTATAGTTTTGGCAACAGCCATTTAATGACGAAAGTCTTTGAAAATTATACAGTCATATTAATTAAAAAAAATAATCATAATTGGATCACTTTTAATGCATCCGATAGTTACATTAGCAAGTTCAAACAAACAAATGAATAAGGTTTTCTTTTGTATAATAAATTTTAGACTTACTACAGTTGTACAAGATCAATGAACCATCATTATAAAAATCACAAAAATTCTAAAGGACATAAAATTTTATGTCAACATTATAATACATCACATTCTTCAACAATTTATTCCATACACATTTTGATGTTAACGTTATACGCACATAAAATTTAAATACATATGACAATGCCGTGAGTAACGTAACGTCAAAAAGTTTCTAATGACAAATATTCGAAATCCTCACTTGTATTACCTAATGTTATCTAACCAACGACACGTCTAAGTTTTCACTTAGGTAACTTTAAGTGGGAGCTAAGCATTAATTTGACCAAGTACGGAGTGCCCAAATACTGGAACAATACTCAACATAAACAGCTCTTAAGTCATGCTATCACGTTAATTTTAGTCGAGAAAGGAAGGGACATAATTTTATGTAACCATTCCCGAAATTCACATCACAAGGTTGTGGTCATTCTTAATGCTAAAAAGATAGAGTCACGGTCGTTTTTGCTATAATTTAGCCAATTTCGCACATGGATATGCTCAATAGAATATTGTCGTTAAATAATGTACTACGTCCTACCGATCCTTAGTTTTTTATAAGTTTTAAGTGTTAATACATACCGACAATTAAGGTAGTAGAAAAACGTTACCCTTCTTCTTCTTTATATGCTCTCCGAAAATAAGTTTTCCTTACTTAATCTCTCTGTTGTTTTAGACACTTCTTTGTTATTATTTTAACGTATTCATAAAATAAATGTTTTGTTGACGTGAACGAATAACCTACACTGGCATTATCGGTGATCCTAGGGATTGTTCACTTATCATCATTTTACCTTTTTGCTATACTTAACAAAGGTTTTCTTATTTTTAAGTGTAAAGGAGTACGTCGTTTTCTACGTCTTACTTACGTACTTTTCTATGAGTAAAGGAATAGAGAGTGCACCTGTGTTTGGACACATACTTGTGCACTATTTTCTTTGTATCTAATAAAAATGGCCTTCGATTATGGCCAATCGGAAAAGAGATAGGTATCTGTTGAAATTGGCCATAATCGGAAGCTACTTTGATTGGACGACTTTAAGTAGGTAATTTAAATGTTTGTACTAACTACAGCCAGAGTGCAGATAGTACGCATCGTCTCTATATGAGGGCTTACAGAACAACTTGTCAAACAGGTATAAAATCGGATTAAATGGGATGCAATACTTGGATCCAGTTTGTATATTTCTTACATACATGTCTATATATGAGTCATCACAAATTGTAATTGCAATATTCTTTCTGTTCATAAGTTTATTTATTTATTTATTTTGTGTTCTTTTTCACTGCTCAAAGTGGGTGTTTGATATGAATTTAGGTTCGATATATTGACCTGATTTTGAAAAAGCATGATTTTTTTTGGCAGGCAAAGTCTTGGGCTGAAGTTGGTATGCGTACCAGTGTTACGTATTTATAAAATTCAGGCTTTTTCTATATATCCTAGTCATATTTTAATGTGAAAGGCAGGATGTTTGTATATTTGAATGTTTAGATGTTTATGTGTCAATCACGCTGCAATCACTGAATAGATTTTCATGCAATTTTATGTATAAGCAACGGTAAATATGGGCGGACAAAGATGTGATCCTATAAAGGGTTCCATTATTCTCAGTAGATGAATACTAAAAAAAATCAAACAGACCATTATCTTACTAATAGCGCCTTGGTTTAGCGCTTGCATGCTTGTATTAACAGTATCATTGTTTAATCTTAAGCAATTTCATTAATAAAAATTATTCAGAATTCTTTATTTTATTGGATTGTATTATTTAAAGCGCGTTTGTAATACCGTTAGTATTTTATTGCTTGAAGCAATTGGTGCGTGACGATTTAATTATAAAATACCAGGTTGATAGTGTATGATGCTCTTCTTACTTTGAATATGTTTTTACCTATATGACAGGTTAAATAGAATAGAATTTGATACAAAAAGTATAGAAAAGTGTAGTATGAGTAAATATACATAAAAGTAAGTACATATCGTCAAAGAGCTAGGACCATTTTGGGGAGGTTCAAGAGAGGATCTATCCAGCTGATCCTGCTCATATTATAAATGTGAAAGTTTGGATTTTAAGATTTTATTTTATTTATTTATTTCTAACTAGCTGTGCCCCAGGGCTTCGCTCCCGTGACAATATCGGGATGATATATAGCCTATAGCCTTCCGCAATAAATGGGCTATCTAACACTAAAACAATTTTTCAAATACGACCAGTAGTTCCTGAGATTAGCGCGTTTAAACAAACAAACTCTTCAGCTTTATAATATTAGTATATTATATTAACACAAGATGTTTGAATGTTTGTGTGTCAATCACGTCGCAACTTCTGAAAGGATTTTGGTGTTTGTATACAGATAGAATATTAGCATAATAGGATGTTTATCGATCTAGAAGTTTAGAGTAATCTAAGAAATGAGTGGTAATTTTATATAACAGAAATGTGCCTGTACTGACTCGCGGATATTTATTCAATGTATAGTATGTGCGTGTAATAGTATGGAATAAAATTTTCTATCTTTCATTCATTAAGGTACATAGAACCTTATTTAAAATATAATTTATTATAAAATTTATATAATTTATTAGTGAAAGCAACTTACTTAAAAATCACTGATCATAAGTACTTTGTAAAAAGTTTCCATGAATAAAAATATTTTCTATTCTATTCTATTCTATTCTGACCACGATCGATTCTGACTCAAAAACTGGCGCATTGAGTTTCGTCTTCAGTTAGTCACTAATGTCTTAAAAATTATTTCTTATCTATCTGCCTTCTAAAAATGCTATATTACATAACAGCTGCTAATTGCTGCGTTTTCTCCGAGCTCGTTAGCTGATGCAACCGTGTGAACTGGTCCCGACGTGAAGTAATCACATTGTTTTTCATCAGAAGAACGTCAATGATCTTTACGCATCGCTTTAAATGTTTATTTTATTGTTTAACTACCTTCCATACGATTACATTCACTTCGTAAAAAAATTACAAAGGTCATAAACAATTGTACGTATTAAAACATGCTTAAAAACAACATCTTAAGTTATCAAAAACAAAAGAAAAATAAAAATATAATATTTTATTGTGTTTCAGTCACACGTCGGATTACTAATAATGTAAAATAATGTATAATAAACTGCGTTTAAAATCCTTTAAACAGTATTTTATAAATAAAAAGACGTCATTAAAGTTCAAATAAATAGCATGGGCGCTCGAGATAAACGTTTTTAAACATTATATATTTTTTTGTTTGTTTTCGCTTCGCTCCCGTAGCATAATGTTATATGTACATCACTACATAGTATAAAACAAAGTCGCTTTTTCTGTTATGTGTCATGTTGTATGTCCCTATGAACGCTCAAATCTTTAAAACTACGCAACGGATTTTGATGCGGTTTTTTTTAATAGATAGAGTAACTCATGAGGAAGGTTTTTATGTATAATATCATCCATTAAATAGTGGACAAATACTGTTATTTTTGAGGTTTCTAATGTGATGTCGCAAATAATTACATTTTTTCCGCTTACATTGCAAACGCAGGCTGAATCCTACGAGATTTATCAAAATAATGTACTAAGTATTGTACACAATGAAAAGGTCTACAGAAAACTCCGCGATAGTATATCAGCATTGCACCCGTGCGAAGCGGGGGCGGGTCGCTAGTAGCATATAAAATTTAGCTTATGATACTCGTGGATAATGTAGCTTTAGAATGGTGAAAGAATTTTTAAAATCGGTCCAGTAGTTTTTTAGCTTATTCATTACAAACAAATAAACAAAGTTCTCCTCTTTATAATGTTGGTGTTTTACATTTATTTTGTGCGTTAAACCATTGATCGAGAA
Source organism: Phoebis sennae (assembly GCA_001586405.1). Classification (NCBI taxonomy): domain Eukaryota; kingdom Metazoa; phylum Arthropoda; class Insecta; order Lepidoptera; family Pieridae; genus Phoebis; species Phoebis sennae. The sequence goes on along the minus strand of LQNK01000437.1, from coordinate 97,155 downwards.
TGGCTACAGGCTAAACAATATTATGCTACGTGTGGGAATCCACGCGAAAAAGCTAGATTAGAAAATTTTTATTCCATGGCTTTCACAAAAGATCAAGCAAAGTATGAATAGTATCATATACTTTTTAAATTCGTTATAAATTTGCTCGTTTCGAATTTCTGGAGTGAAAATCCAAAAGTTTTACTCCGTAAAGCCAAGATTTAGTCTGATACTAAAATATTCATGTCCCTTCACCCTAAATTCATCTTATACTTTCCAATGATCCACGATCCGGTCAATCCTTTCAAAATCCTAAAAGCTTACAGCACAAATATATGTAGATTTTATCTGGAAAAATTACTTTTTGCCATGAGAAATCGGGTTTGTAACTTCTAAAATTAAAGTTAATAAATAAATTTTAGTTTACTTGTGTAAAGCAATCAATGACAGTGCCTTTAAAATATAATAATAATCTTGCAATTATTAAAGTTGGACCCTCTAGAGTCCCATCAAATAAAACAAGATTTAAGAATGTGTCCCATAAAAAAAAACGTCCTCCTAACCGAATTTCGGCTACGGCGGCCAATCTCTACAGAGATTAGACAACTGCGCGGGGGATATTATAGTGCACAAGTATGTGTGCAAACACAGGTGCACTCTCTATTCCTTTACTCTCATAACCCGATGGGATGGCAGACCGACACGATCGGACGTAAAACACAGACGAATCTTCATCGCTTGGAAGTCGATAGAAATAAACGTTTATACATAAGAAATCAATATATTCGGCGAAGTTTCGAAAGCCTCGGCAATAAGCTAACAAAAGTTTGAACACCGATCCTCTGTTATTTGAAAAGTTCCGAAATAAAGAGACATCTAGTATTCCGTTATATTATTGTATGAAATACTTCGGAATTGTTAGCGTTTCATAATAGTTTGACTATGAATTTGTCACTTGTTTCAATATTATTTTTATTCTGAATATAATTTTCTTTTCAATTTGAGTCCTACAATTTCTTTTCGCTTATTCTTCGTAACTTCAAACAAGTATATGAAATGAAAACACTTTATTGTATAAAGGTAACAAAATAAAAATAAAAATATCTTATAGTGTACATTATACAAAAGGCGACCTTATCGCTTTAGAGCGATCTCTACCAGGCATATATCAAGCTTTACTATAAACCAGATAAAAGTATCTGGTTTATAGTATAATAAGTAAAAGTGGTATAATAAGCAAAAGTACTTATTATGTATAAAAAGTATCATTGACAGCATACTCAGAAGGTATATCTGATGATGTATATCTGATTGTGGCCATTCAAAATAAATGAATTAGAAAGGTTTTAGTTCTTGAAATGGATTATATGATTTTAAAAAATCCTTTTTGAACCAAAATAACTAGAGGCTTGCGTTGTAATGTATAAATCAAAATCTAAAATCGCCTATTTCACCCCCCTATCTTTGTTACTCCCCAAACATTTTCATTTTTAACTCGAGTGACATTATCGCGATGCGATAAAGCTCAAAATAAAGATTTAACTAAAAATAACTTAAACTTTATCAGTACTTTTCACCTACGGAATTTTATCCTCGGACCAATATTTACTTATTTGACGCCCCCTTTCTTCGTTACTCCCCTACCGACCTCATCTTCATTTTATTTTGTCTAAACTATTTGGCTATGGAACTTAATCAAGATCCAATAAAGAATACTCAATTTATCGTCGGACAAAGCTTTTCATACTTTACAAACATACAATCGTCCGGCCATCTCGAAAAAAAATAAAGTCAAAATCAAAATGTTTAAATCGACCTCCTTCTCGGAGGTTTAAGAACATCTAAAAATACCACGTATTAGACCAAAAAAGGCCATCGCTTTACTCATTCAAAAATAATTTAAAATTCCAATAAAAATCAGGCCGCATTCACCCATTATGTCACACGTAACCAAAATTGTTGTGGGTCAAAGTCGCCGCCGGCTGTTGAATAATGTATGAGATTCAGGGGTCAGATTCTGACAAGTGAAATTGTATAACTACCTTTAGTGTTACTTAATACTTCTAATGTTCTTGCTGTGGGAATCTCCGTGACTAGTTATCCAATCGAAAAACGATATTATACTAGCTGTCAAGTTTACAAACGTATAAAAGTCTTATGTCCTCGGGTTTCAAAAAATCTCTGTAAAAAATTTTATCAAAATCGGTACATTAAGTAAGGATTAGAGTGTCTATTTACGGATTCGCTTGGGTTAAATTTGGGGTTTAAAGATCACTAAATGGTATCCCATCCCCTAATCCAGCTAGTAGTCTATCTGTATACAAATTTTCAAAATCTGTTCTTTGGCGGTGATATTACCACACAAGTATCAAAACTTTTCCATTTATAATATTAGTAGAATAACTAACTTTTACCCACCGTGAATTACCCGCTTAAATCCCATGGGAATACTCCGTGAATAAAAGGTAGCCGTACTCCCATTATACAGAGTGCAGTATAAAGAATGGATAATATGGTACATAAATGGAGTTATGACGGTTCAGAAAAAGTCTCTCGGTTTTGGAAATATTCAATATTTTTGAAAATTTGATACAATACACACCTCTTTTGTGGCAAGACTGCAAATGGTGGAATTTTTCAATCTGTCTTTGAAATCATAACCGACTATTAAGCTTCAAGGGGCGCATGCATAATTTTTTTAAACAGATCTAACTCAAACTTCATGTATAGCTTTTTTTTCTCTAAACTTAAACTATTGATTATATTTTTTAAAATAAAATTATAATATAATCACCTGAGTGACAAAATATTAAGAAAAAATGTATATATTTTTTATACTGAACAGTAATAACATCCTCTATTTGCAAGTGCCATATTTATCAATCTTAAAGCCACACCCGCCAAAAATTAAACATATATATTTACAAGAAATAGCACGTTATTGCTTAAAGGTTCTCTATCCCTGGTATAGATTATGATTCCAAAAAAGACAATCTTTTTTTTAGATGTAAAATAATAAACATTTATTACTTGCTCATCATTTTATCTTCACATTATTGGCATAGGTAAACCAACGAATAAATAAGTAGCGAAACTTAACTAATTATCGCAGTAGACAGTTCAATAACAGTGCTGTGTTTAAACGTGGAGTGTGACAACAAATATAAGCTGAGTTGGATAAACAAAACTTTAATTAAGATGTAACGTATTTTGCCTAAATCCCATATAAATGAATGAAATATTATGGTTTAAAGTGTTATTGTACCCAATTGTGATGAAGAGAGAGAGAGAGTTATAAAGAAAGAAATTTATATAAAATAGTTATGGAACGTCAAAAAAGTGTACTAGTTAGGTGTAAATATTGTCGCTGATCTTATAAAGTTATATCAATTTCGTTAGTAATGAATTGTTGCAAAAATACATCGTTTTTTGTGTCACATTAATTGGGACTCGCAGAAATATTACTAGCATGTTTTGGGTGACTGCCTCGTAATTTTAACCTTTACAAAACATTTAATGATCTGATAATGAAGTTTGTATCGTACTGATGTAAAGTCTGTTTGAATGTACATTGGAATCGTATACCGTTTTTACTAGTTATCCTTATATCATAAATTAATCTCTACTTATAGCCAACTCGTGTAAGAAAAAATATTTCAAAGTCAAAGTCAAAACATTTATTTTCCAAATTGGCATCTTTCGAGGCACTTTTAGAACGTCACATACATTTACATAATTAATATTTTTTTATATACCACTGATTCAAAGACTGTCTCTACCGAGAAGAGTCCGCAAGAATTCAAGTAGTTACTCTTTTCAAATATTTTATAGCAGACATTGAACATTCTTCCGGCTTTATTTATATGGATAATAACTTTTATAGAAAACATTAATAAAAGCATGCATGTTTCTGTCACAAATCAAAAAGAACATTTGATATTCATCAATTACATTTTGTTTCAGATTTCAACATGGCGGCAGGCCGGCATTGGATAAATATTTTCGGTGAGTATTGTAAATTAAATTCGTTATCATAATATGCTTGAACAAGTATTTTCATTTCATGTTAATTTGATTACATCATAATTAACATTAATAAATTATGATTACATATTTCATGTTTCGGTTGATTACGTTTGAAAATATATATTTTCGGAAGCCGTGGAAATCTTGTTATGGATTGGAAATTATAACGATTTTCCATAAAATGTTTAATTTTAAAGGAAACATTACAATTTTATTTGAACAAATAAAAGCAAATAAAATTGTAATGTTTCCTTTAAAATGAAATACCTAGTACAATATAGTATCTAATACAATTTTATTTGCTTTTGATCTGTTTGTACAAATAAAATTTATTTGTAGAAGAGCTTTCAATGCTGTATATATATATAGCGGTGAACTTTTTTAATACATACTGTATCAAAAAAGTTTGGGAACGAACTTGCACAACATGAAAAATATTTAATTCATTTTATTTCTGGAACTGTGGTTAATTAAACCAATTTTAATGTGCATTCATTAAATTTGTACGAATGGATTTTTTTAAATATCGACTTAGACCTAAAAATTGTATTCAACTTTTCATATTTCGTTGCATTTGATTTACATTGAATGTAATACACAGAAATCTTGTCTACTAACTATATCAAAAGCTGGTGATACAGTTTCATTTGTTATTATAAAATAACGTTGAAATCTATAAAAAAATCGGTAAACCTATTTTCAATTTAACAAGATTCTGCATCAACCAATCGGAACCAAGTTTATGTTAACACCACGTTTATTATAGACTAGCTTTCTAGCGCATATCTCAAAAAATATTTATTTTAGCAAAAAACGCTTGTACAAACCTGTATTTTATTTTTAAAGACCTATCCGATGACACCCCATTTAATCATATATACGTGAATTTATCTTTATATCCTCCGTTTACATGTATGAAAAGCCACCCCTAAAAATATTTTTTCAAATATAATATAGCCTATAAGTTGCACCTAATATAGGTCTATCGGCATATGAAATTTTATCAAAATCTGCCCAGTGGTTATTACGTGATTGACGCACATACAAACAGATAAACAGACAAACAGACAAACAGAAAACAAATTTCTAACCATGGTTTTGGTATCTATAGAACATACATTGTATACCAATTACTGTTTTTGAAAAATATTCAATGTAAAGAAATGGTTCGGTTACTGTTTTATTATATGTATAGATACGCTTTAGTTTTACGCCTAGTAGGATATTGTACTATCCGTAAGTAAAACAACTCGTTTTGTTTTTATATATTTCACCCTATTCAAGGTATAAAACCAAATAGGTATAAATAGAAAAGGGCAGATCGGAGAGTGCTTATTAAAATTAAATCGTGCGGTCATAACAGGTCACTGCCTGTCAGAAACAAGAACTCATTACCGAAGGAATTAAATCAAGTGGTTACGGATGATTTAGTAATTAATTATTTTGCTTTTGTTGTGAGTAAATGACATACACTGCTTAAATTTTAGTATAATATTTGAGAATACGCAATCTTCGGTGAACCAAATCTATACATCTATACTAATATTATAAAGCTGAAGAGTTTGTTTGAACGCGCTAATCGCAGAAACTACTGGTCCGATTCGAAAAAAATTTTTAGTGCTAGATAGCCTATTTATCGAGGAAGGCTATAGGCTATATATCATCCCGATATTCCCACGGGAGCGAAGCCCTGGGGCGCAGCTAGTAATAATATAAAGCTAATGTTGGTTATTATTACTAATGGAACATAGCACTTGCACTTACATGTTTATTATCAAACGTTTCGTAACAAAAAGGGGCAAATACAGCCCTTACAACCTATTTTATAATAGTCAATGACACGCCATTTTAGAGAGGGTAAGTGACAATATCATAAACAACAGATACATGGCCGGAATAGTTTTACTATATGACAGTGTTCAATAATCTATACATATAATAAAACAGTAACCGAACCATTTCTGTACATTGAATATTTTTCAAAAAGAGTAAATGGTATGCAATATGTATGTTCTATAGATACCAAAACCATGGTTAAAAAATTTTTTTTCTGTTTGTCTGTTTGTCTGTTTGTCTGTTTATCTGTTTGTATGTTCGTCAATCACGTAATAACCACTGGGTAGATTTTGATTAAATTTCACATGCTGATAGACCAATACTAGGTTCAACTTATAGGCTACATTTTATTTGAAAAAAAATATTTTTAGGGGTGTCTTTCCATACATGTGAACGGAGGGTATAAAAATAAATTCACGAATAGAAAATTAAATCAGGTGTCATTCGACAGGTCTTTAAAAATGAAATAAAGGTTTCTAAATGCGTTTTTTGCTAAAATAAATATTTTTTTAGATATACGATTCTAAAGTCGTGAAAATGTTATACCACGTGACAATGTGAGAATTTGGCTGAGTTGCGAACATGCTTTTTTATCCTCTTAACGTATAGATTAAGACATTAAAACACTCAATGAATGCCCTAAAACCTTCAAAAAATAACTAACTCTCCGCCCGCGGCTTCGCTCGCGTGGGCTACAATTTTCTGTATTTAGAAGAGGCGTGCGCACTGTGAGATTTTGGTCAAACCTATTTCCATAGAAAATTACAAAAAAGCTATAGACATGCGCATATATAAGCGGTCCTTCAACCGTAATTTTTTAAACTTTGTTGTGCGCCTCTAAAAAGTACAGAAATTAGTGGCTTACGCGTGCGAAGCCGCGGGCGGAAAGCTAGTAATTAATAAATAATTAATGCTAAGATAAGTACTGCATTTAAAACAATCAAGACTAAATACAAAATATTATAAATAGTATTATAATTCGTAGGGAGTTATAATACTATTTATAGTACGTACGTACAACGTATAGTTGAAGACCAGGAGTAGAACATAGTACTTTTTATTCGGCATATCTCATGAGAACGGGTTATATACGCGGGTAAAACCGGAGGACACAACTAGTTTATAATATAAGAGGGCTATATTTGGACGATTACGACCGTCTAAGGTATATTTGCGATTTACAAACAAAATTAGTTATGACTCAGCCATAAATCTTTCAATTCATACAAACCAATCAAGGTAATGTATGGAAAACGTTACCTTTATGATCGGGTCGTTAAAGTAGAAGTAATGTCTATTTACTAAGTGCTTTTACAGTTAAATCAGACCGTTATCAACCACGCCTGGCATAAAAGTTTAAGGGTCTAATAATCGGTGTTCTATTTCATTGATAGGTTGATAGCACTGTTTTTCTTTTAATTTATTCACTTGGTAATCTTTAGTCATGCAAATATTATAAATGCGAAAGTATGAATGGACGTATGTTTGTTACTCGATACAAATACTGGAAGAAAAAAATTTATATCCCGGAATGCCCACAGGATCAGAATGCGCGGAAGAATACGTGGGATGTGGTTAATTTATCTAAAACGAAAACCACAATATTAAGAATACATACAGTCTTTGCATGAATGACATATACAGCGTCCCAGATCTCCTTCCATAAATGTAGACATTTTCCGTTCATGTTGTGGGACACGTCTTTCAGGATTCACGAAAAAATGTTTCTGTAAAATTTAATAGAGAATCGTCTATGTATCTATTGTAATATATTTACATTTTAAATGCTTCCTTACACAAAATAATAGCTATTTCTTATAATGCGAAACATAAACACATACTCTCTGTGAGCCCTGAGGCATCTTTACAAACGACAAAAAACGATTAAGTTCTATAAGATTATAACAATGTGCGAAAGGTTTGTGAAAATGTAGTTATCTAAAATGGTTTCTGATAATGATAGACACATTTATGAGGAAGGCTATACGCTGTCATAATTTCCAAAACTGATGGAATTTTACTCAAGATAAAATATATTTTTCTGAACCGTCATAACGTCCTCTAGCTGCAAGAACTGTATTATCCACTTTACGGCCGTTTTCAATAATGTACCAAAGATTATAGATAGATTGTTGACGTTAGATAGACATAATTCATAGCAAAGGCTATCCGTCGATAGGATATAGAAATCAAAGTCAGTGCAATTAGATAGATTTGTCTGAATTTAGTAAGCAAAACAAGTAAGAGATAGAATATTGAAAACGGCCGTTAAAAGGCAAATAAAGGCGAACATTAATTGGCGCCAAAATATGTAACTATCAAATCTCCGAATTATCATAAAGGCAAAGACTATAGTGCATACAGCCAAAAAATATTACTAATTTATATTAATTGGCGCCAAAATATGCAACTGTCAAATCTGCAAAGTATCTTAAAGGCAAAGACTATAGTTCATACAGCCAAAAAAATATTACCAATTAATATTCATTGGCGCCAAAATATGTAACTGTCAAATCTGCAAAGTATCTTAAAGGCAAAGACTATAGTGCATACAGCCAAAAAAAATTGCCAATTAAAAAGCGATTTGTCATTGAATTTCGTTCGAATGTTTATATTAGTTTTTTTTTTCTGCATGTCGATTCGCATTGGTAAATATAAATACAATGTAAATAGAGATATATCAGGCGTTCTCCGGCCCCAAGGTCGTGTGAACACTACGCCTTACATACATTGTTTGGAATACAATGGTTCTTATTTTAAAGTGGGTTTTGCAATGAAGATTTATTGTACATGGTGTAATTCGTTAATGAAACTTTTGATTTCACAGATAGTATTGATTTTATATTTTATATTCGCATAAATAACTACTGTTTTGTTACTTGAATGAATTGCATGCATTTCATCTATTGTTATTTATTTAACACAGTGCAAAACTAATATTTTAATTTGATACTATTGATAGTAAAGTATTTAGTGTTATTAAACATTTCAACTTTGTGTTTAAAGACACTTTTTAGTGCAAATTAATATCTCACACAGAAAAAACACATACAGAATGCTAATAAAAGCATAATGAATAAAATTCTACTTCAATAAAGCATAATCGATTAAAAATATCTCATGACACTTTTAGATCGCGAAAGCGATCACGACGTCTGTTATGTTTTACCTCGAATGGTACAAATAAAATTATGTGTGAACTTTACTTTATTGTTCTTTTTAATAATACTCTTTCATCATACAGTTGTCTATGCTTCTAACAATAGCTAAAATCAATGACACTTTGGTATGTTTACTTCAACAACAACTTATAGGAACGAAAAAAGAATATGTCCAGTTTAAGTTGTCTCTAATCCAACTAGTAAAATACTAACATATAACAATATATAAGAAACGATAGTCAGTTGTCATTTGTTTTTGCAATTGGACCTAAAACCGCTCGAAGTTTTTTCTTGGACCATCCTTCGTATGTGTCAGTTCAATGGCTAGACGTTTTCTCTCAACACTCAGATCCCATTATAATTTTCTTGGAATACACTATTTATATTCAACCTAGGATTAATAAGAGATTGTTTATTAAAGCAAAGTTATTACTTAATTTTTCTTACATAGCCTTTTTTCATTTATGTTTAATTTTTAAAGTATAAAAACGTCATAATTGTAAAAAAATGCTTGAAAAAGATACCTTAAACATACAACAATAATACAAAAACAATAGTTGTCAAATTTTTTATACAATTATAACCATTCTAACGCTTTTTCTCCGCCATTTAAATTCAATTTCTTAGATTTCAACAGTCATAAGACGGTTACACTCACGACACTGCCGACATTATGATAATACTAGAAATAAGCCATGATTTTAGTAGCCCGGATATTTTAAACATGGCAACCGTCTTACGTCACATATACTGGCAGCTTGGAATCATATAAAAGAAAAAAATTATGGCGCGATATCGAAATTTTGAATTAGGAATTGTTTTATGTTCGATACATTTAATTCATTCGAATTTATAGTTTGAACTAATGAAACGTTTGTGATTTAGAAAACGTGATTATTATTAAAATGGATTTGTCCATTAAGAATTGGAAAATAAAATTTGTTGCCAAGAATTTACCATGAGATTACGGACCCTTTCATTAGCAGGTAAGAACACAGACATTATTAAGAATATTTTGGTAGATTGATAAAATGATAGCGGTAGAAATCGGAAATAGCAGATTATGTTTTCGAAACAATTAGCGTATGCGTGTAACGTCAATCAAAATTGGATTCTCTTTACGCGCTGAAATTGACAATCCACAAATAACTGCATCTGACATATTTCAATCTAGTATCTATTGTGTAGGTAAATCAGTTTCAGTATCAAAGGAACGCTGTCATACTGATGACGGTAGATATACATTTTAATTGATATCTTTACTAAAGCGAAAACATTCTGTATGTGTGTTTGTAATGTTTTCCCACGAGGCTATTGGAGTGATATCAAAAATTCATTCACGATGGATGAATAATTTTATATGGCCTACTATTAGCTGTGCCCCGGTCTTAACTCGCATTTCCGTAGTATTCCGGGATAATGAGATTATGAGTTTTAAAACAATATTCATAAAAATTTCATGAAATCGATTAATGGTTTAGCCGTGGAGAAAAGACAGTCAGATAGACAGACAGAATTACTTTCGCATTTATAATATTAAAGTAAAGTATGTAAATTAATGGATAATAAAGCCTATGTCAAAGTTGTAACTTACTAAGTTTATGAAAAAAAGTATGTAAATGGATGGATAATAAAGCCTTTATCAATCATTAAAGTTACAACTTACTAACTATTTGATGACATTACAAACATACAAAAAAAAAACATATACAGAATAACTAAGGGTATTAACTATAAGTTATATATCGATCGTCAAAACCTCGCAACTCAAAATGCGATGATTCGGGAATCGATTATACAATCCTAAAAGCGTCACCAGTCGAGTTGAAAATCGATTAACATGCTCAAACGATTTAAATACGTCCGCTCATATCCTGCTCAAACTACATTAGAGATTGCGCAATTTAGTTCAGTATAAAAAAGGAGATGAAGCGTTTAAACAATAATAATAATAATAAACATAAAAATTCTTCCTTAGGAATTGTACAAGGAGATTACACTTTTTAACTATTAGTAAGCGTATAATACAAATTATTGTCAACTAAATTCCTCAAAGCACTCATCTATACTAGGTGAACTTGTACAATAGGGTTACAGATTTTCTTAGTAGTACTAACTAATAATATTGGGGTTTCGATTACAGATGCAAATATTAATTTAAAGTTAGTAAGTGAAGTTTCGTGTTCATTGGGACATGGGACGGCTATTACTTGGCAAATACACACTGTCATCCTTTTAACTTCTCCATCAAGGTTTAAATCTAATACTAGATTGTAAGGCTAATTCATTGAAACAACAGAGCTGCCAATACGTATATCGGAATAAATCAATGTAAAGACAAAAAATAACTCGGTACAACATAATACATGACTAAGAAGGTAAGGGAGGAACTTGAGGACAATTGAAAAGAGACAAATGACAAAAAGAATTTATTTCCTTCGATAATACCATAGCAAAATGTCAACTCCACATTTGTCCTCCACGAGTAATGTTTTTGGCAGGTCTACACACAGCACACTGACCAAAAACATTATCCTTCTTTTTATGTTTTTCCGGTGTCAAATAAGTCCAAAAGGAAGGAAGGTCCTTTCAGCGCTTTTAAATTTTCATAGAGCTGTTCGTTTTTACCGCAACACATCATGTGTTTATACTGGTGTACAATTGGTGTGTTCACGATGTTGAATAATTCACTTATTCTGTATTTTTTTGGGCATATTTCACCAGGAATAAGAAAACTGAAGCCATTAAATAATTTAATTTCACAAAAATACTAAAGCCAAGCTTTATTGATTAAGACCAAATAGTGCCCGGATTATGAGAAGGGAGTAAACTTTTAATGGTTATGGATTCATTAAAGTTAACTGTCAGATAAATTTCAAACGAAATTTGACAATGATGGGATGCAATTGTCACAGTTATACTGGATGTTTATCGCTATCGAATAAATAAACTAATGTTAATGTGACTAAGAAACTCGGCATCGGTCATCTACAAAAATAAGATCAACAAATTATTGTCACTAACTATTATAAACTAGCAACCATAATATCATTATGTTAAATAGCCTATGGTCTTAGGAAACTATTTTATGGAAATGAATTTAATTGTACTCGCAAGACAAACACACAACACTTGTACATTTACAAAAGTTTATAACTTGTACTTAACTGTAGGACATTTATATTACGTAGTTTCTTAAAGGTATGAACGGGCTTCCTCTCATGGTAATGACGGTATGTAACCATATTACTTCATAGACAGAAATGTGGCACACGTAATAGGAAAAATGGAAAAGGCACAGTCCAATTGTGACGCAATTTTTATTATTTAGAAATGCAGTTGGGTAAATACAATTTATTAAAAATTAAGGAACGATTAAAGGGAAAGTAACTCGATTGGTATTATATAGTTAGGTACATACAGTTTAATAACAGAAAGCTCGGTTGGTATTTTATGTTTTAAAAATAGGCTTAAGGGACTCACAGACGGATTTGCCTTCAGTTTTAACTCCCGTATCGTGTATGTGTAATTTGGTCTGAAGGTAAGTTCGCATCCGTTGTATATGTACACAAATCTGGGTACTGATTCACAAATCCGATTCAGAACGGGATACCGTCGAAGTTTTTATGCATCTTGTTCCGATTTTCGATACTTTCCAATTTGATTCGCATTTGTCAATAAGGGTCCTTATCAGGTAAAACTGCATCAGGTTAGCCTGACCATGAATGATATGCTTTAATGTTTTCATTTCTGACAGCTGTCAATGTCATTAATAATTATTTTAATATCCTCTACCTGTTGTAAACTGTACTTAATACTGGCAAAATCCATCGCCTGTGGGGAGGGAGCCACTAATTTATAGAGTAGTAGAAAAAGACATTTTATGGTTCCAACTTGTGTATCGCAGTTAAGGTAACCTATAGCCTACGAAACTACCTAGCTTAATCAGAAAGAAATTTCAATAAAATAAAAATTTCCAATAATCAAAAATCGTATAGATTAAAACTACTTCATTATAATTATATACAAATTGAAGAGCCTCTTTCAATTACAAATCGTATTTCTAGACTTACAAACATTACAAGATTCTATAAATATATAATCTGTGCCATCAATGTTATCTGTAAATATTTCGCGCCAAAAGCTGACCTTTCGAAAATGGAACACTTTCTTGACCATAAACTTGTTTTGCAAACAGTTTGTGTAACTGCCTTTCCATTGAGTAAAAACAAAAACGACTTCTAGATAAATGATGTAACGTTACATAAATAACGTCTGAGAAATGACCGGGCTAGTGCGGTTGTGTTTTGATGAGGTGTATCTAGTTCGTAGTAATAAATTTGGCTTGTTGATCTAATGATTGCAACTTTGACTGATGAATTGAATGACTACAGATTGAGAGGCTCGGGTTTGAATCTGACAGGGCAGCAGTTGGCTAGCCTCTGTTGAGATTGGTCACCATGACCGAAATCGGTCAACGGAGCTATTGGTTATACAAGTGTTACTAATTAAGTCAAGGCACCACGGTATAATATTTTTATTCCTTCTTTTTATACACAAATTTTTATATGTTAGTTCGGTATGTTCTAAATCGATAACATAATCTGTAATAAATTAAATTCAAATTCAAATGGTTTATTTTCCAAATTGCCCTTTTTGAAACGATATACATTTTTTATTAAAAACAATATTTATTTTCAATTTTTAAACATTTTGGTACCTTAAAAATTAAACTAGTGGACATAATGATTTGTCCGTACGCACTACGCTACAGACAGATTTTGTCAATAAAAAAAGATAGAAATAGTGTTAGTGTTAGTAAAGTACAGAAAATATGTCGCTACCTACATTCATATTCATCGGTGAATGACGCGTCAGTGCGCAATGTTGTTATTATCAATGAAACACGAAAAAGTGTCAGTAATTTACTCAATTTTTAAAATAATTTCCGATACTAATTACTGAAAAGATATGCGTAATTTTCAATTTATATACTTAGATGTTTATAAAATAATTTGGACACGCTTTAGAAAAATACCCTGTATAAATAGAAGACAGAGAATTTCAATGGAGATATCAAATTCAACAACGAAGCTAAACTTGGCAGTGGTGTTCTCAATATACAACATATTATTATTGTATACGAACAATAAATGAATCATTCGTAGCTAAAATATGCTTTAATGGTTCGTCTTAACCACAGTAAACTATCCTATATTTATTAAATTACTAGCTGTTCCGCGGGGATTTGCTCACATGGCATAATGTTATATAGCCTATGTTCAACAGGATAATGTAGGATCAGAAGAAACGGTCCAGTAGTTTCGAAGCCTATTAAATTCAAACAAAGAAACAATCAAATCTTTCCTCTTTATCATATTAACACGATATTGGAAGAGGAACTGTCACAAACAGATTGTTGAATATTTATTACACGTTTCCTATGAATTTCGCTCCAATTTATAAAGCATTTGTGTTTCCGCGAAATATATTATTGTTGCAAATTAATCCAAATTATGAAACGTGTAATAGAGGTTGATTGGAAATAACGTAAAATAATTTTATAATCCTCACAAATAAATGTGTTATTCTTTGTATTAATGATAGACTTAATATTTTCCAAATAATAGGTCATATATTGATACAAATAACTATAATTTCGAATTATGATTAAGACTAAAAGATTTTGTTCAATTACTTTAGGTACGTATGAATACGTACTGAATACTCATAAACAACAAGGTATATAAATTAAATAATAACCTTTTGCCAAAAATAGAACCGACTTCCTCATACTAAAAAATAGAAAATAACTTTTATTTTATTTTTGAAATCTATTAATAGTCGGTGCCTTTACCTATTTTAATGTTAACACGATCTTGTACTTTAAATAGTAAATTGAATGCAAAGAGATTTTTTAAAACGTTCCAAAAATGCCGGAGAAATGTGGTAACATATATAAAAAAATAATATTACGGTCGAATTGAGAACCTCCTTTTTGAAGTCGGTTAAAAATCAATTGCCTTTCAAAACAAAACCTTATTAGATGACATTTTTACTTACACTTAATATTCAGATACTACAGGGAGCGTAAAATCGCTGGCCTACTCGATCATAAACCTAATAAGTAAAGTGAACCCTTACGTGTACGCATATAATGATACCCAGGGTCGTACTGGGGTATTTATTTATTAATATATTTATTTATTTGTTTATTTTCATCCCTTATCATCACTTAATAAAAATGGGTATCGTGCCTGTAAGAATATTATCGAAGAGACCTTTAATAATAGTGCTTAACTAAAGGCTATTTTTTTCTGTATTTAGTATTTAAATTAGAATACACCACCTCCTTTAGTATGACTTTGTCTATCAGCTTTCTATCATCGCAAGTTGTCTGAAAGAAATCACTTTTAGTGATAAGGAAGCCTATTGTACTCATGTCAAATGTACTGCATATATTATAAAGACTTTATTGTTATTATAAATTTTTTTTTAAGACGTTCTCCTCCTATCAAAAATTGTGTATAGAAATTACAGTTTCATATGTCATATTCTAAGAACACTTTCAGGATGTCAACAGGACATTTATAATTCAATGCTTTGTTGTTATAAGAATGTGTCCTTCTTTCTCTAAAAACAGTTCTCGCTTTTCAAATAAACTACGCGCTACATTCTCTTACTCGGGGCCCGTTGCACGCGGGGCCAATTGCGCGCGGGGCCTATTGCGCGCGGGGGCCATTGCGCGCGGGGGCCATTGCGCGCGGGGCACTCACTTAACATCACTGTTATTAAATTATCGATTCGGCCCTGCGTCTGATTGCGAGCGCAATTTATTAGGTACCAAATTAATAGAACTGACCTTTCACGAAAATGTCACTGCATTCCGGGGTTAGAAGTAGGTTAGTTTTTATGGTATTGGATGACCACGCTGACCTGATTTTGGGCTATACACTAGAGTAATATAAAGTGCCCTTTTTGATTTATAATTAATTAAGTTGATTTCCTATAGGAATAACGTAACATCACTGTAAAATTATTTTTGGCATTTGATGTTCAATCTACACTAATATTATAAAGAGAAAAACTTTGTCGGTCTTATTACAAAACGTGGTCTAACTCTTAGGGAAGAACTCGACATAAACCATGGTCTAAGTCTAAATGTCACCTAAAAATGTCAGTTTCCATATAAATCTGAATCAACTATCGTATTAAAAGTTAAACCTGCCGCAACTCTAGTCTAAAGTATGGTACTAAATACTGATTGACAAACGTCAAAATATGACATTGAAGTTAGTGCAATGTACAATATGACGTTCCAATTTCAGCGATAACATGTCAAATCACGAAGACCTGCTTAATTTTGTTATAAAATTATAATTTTGTAGCAATTAAACGCTTTTCTCCTTATATTAATGTTGAAAAGGATAAAATGGGATATGATATATATTTTTAAAGGTACAAAAAAGAAGAATGTTATTGCTTAATTAATCATCTAAATTGGTTATATTGTTAAAACGGAACGGTTTGACAAATAATTATTTAGTCCAGGTTTAAACCTGACTCACTTAGACCCTGTTTTGTAATAAGACCCTGTTTGTTTGTTTATTTGTAATGATTAGGCTCAAAAACTACTGCACTGGTTTCAATAAATTCTTTTACCATTCGAAAGCTACATTATCCACGAATAACACAGTATATTTTATAGGCTATATCTATAACATTATGCTGCGGGAACGAAGCCGTGCGGATCAGCTAGTTTAATATATATTTGTAATCCTTACTTTAATAAAGTTTGACTTATTATTGGATTACGTTAAAATAGCCGGATGGGTTTTAATGTAATTTGGCTTTCAACTTATTTAACGGATCGTAATATTATTTGTGTAGAATGTCACACCAGTGCGTCCCCTAAGGGACATCACCACATCGTAGGGATCCCATATTGTATACAAATAGAGAATCCGATAGGTACGATGCCGAATTTACTTATTTATTTTAATAATACAAACACAATAAAGCCATACAAAAAATACTTCATGTATCTTAAAACTAAGATATAAAATAACTGCTTATAGTAAAACATGTGTTGACAATGTGGTTGACAAAGGTGGACATGTAGCTTTAATCGTACTAATATTATAAATACGAAAGTTTGTGAGGGTATATAATACATGTATATATCTTTTTTATTTTTTCACGTAAAAACGAGTAAACCGATAATAGTATACAGTTATGGTTCAGAATAACTATAGGCTACTTTTCATCCGTAGCACATAGAGTTGCTACGGGATCAGAAGTTACGCGGGTGAAACCGCGTCGCGCGGCTAGTCTTTAAAAGCAAGACGTTCACTTTTACATGAATCGGACGTATATATCAAGAATGTAATTTGCGAATACTCAATGTCATGTTATGTAATCGGAAGAGCTTTCACCGGTATTCACATGAGTAATCTCAGTCTCGGTTGATTGCATACGTTTGCGAATTTTGCGGTAATTATTTAGAATGTCGATTGTAATTTAGTGTCATCTTTATTTTTTATTTGTGTTATAAAATATAGTGGCTTACAGTCCTCAGTAGGTATACTATACAGCACATATTAAAATTATAATTTCCATTATTTTTTCAATAATACAATTATACAAATCAATAGACGGTAACGGGTTTTACTACAACTTTATTAGGAATCACTTACAAATTAAAGAATATAAACCTTGTTTAATTCGAATTCCTAAATAAATTTCCGGGAAAGGAACATCGAATAATATATTAGTATAATATATTATTAGACTCTCATTAGAAGTAATTAACTGAGTTTTATTATCTATCATCAAATTAATATTAATTTATGCTGATAACTAGAGATGCGCAAAATATTTATTTCATTCGGTATTCGGCATCTTTTTCATTGTTCATTGTTCTTTTGTATTCGGTTGAATATATTCCGTTGGAGTATTTCAGTTCTCTTAAACTATGAAAAAAATCACAGCATTCATGTTAGAACTTGTAAATGAAATGAAATGATAATTTATTTCCTTAACATACGTTACATAAAGGGTGTTATCTTCACAATGACCTTAGAATACTATGCTCACAAATTTATTTTTAGCATTTTGACATAATTTAAACAAAATTAATAAAATTACATTGATGATAAATTGCAAATAAATATAAATATAAAAAGTCATTTACATTGTAACAGCATTTTTTAATTAAGTGTCATAAGAGCATGTTTAAGTCTAGTTAAAGGTAATTTTTTATGTCATCTGAAATATATGTCTATACACGAGAAAACAGTGAAAACATAACAGACCGAGTAATTTGACCGAATATCAGTTCTGTAAAGTTTAAACCGAATAGTAATCGATATTCGGTTATTCAGTGAAACCGCTATTCAGTGCATCACTACTAATAACCTAAGCAAACATTAATTATTTCTCAAGCGTGAATAATTAAATATGTCGTTCCGCTTCATATGTATGTATTTAACTTTGACATTAATTAGTATTAAGGCCCAATTGTAACAATGCCTCCATGACCAATATTGGTCATGATGGCCAATCTCAGCAGAAATCATCCAGCTACGCAGGAGATATTATAGTGCAGAGGTTTCCAAACTATGCGTCGCGACCCCCTCGTGCTTCGCAAAAGTAAAGAGGGGAGTCGCGAGGACTTCATTGATTAATAAATGATTTTTCTTTCTTTCTTTCTTTCTTTCATTGCTTCCCCTCCCCCATAACTGAACTCGTAAGTGCGTCACAGATTAAAAAGATTGGGAGCCGCTGTTATAGTGCGCAAGTATGTGTACACTCTATATTCCTTCACTCTCATAAGGGCCCTCGCCCATTACCACTTTTTGTAGCGGTGCAATCGCGCGTTAGCATCGCTACTATCGCGCTTACCTCGCGTATGAAGGCTCTACTGTGCTACAATCACAATGCAATAGCGAGACCGTTTCGGGTGCAAAAATTTTTGTACCGGTCCTGAATCGCATTTGACAGATAATAATTTACGCAACTGAACCGCGGTTAGGTTGGTGAGGGTGGCGTACCTTACGCAGCGAATTACTTTTTGCAGCGACGCTGTAGTGCCACAGCATCGCTACAAAAAGTATAGAGTGGGCGAGGGCTCTAACAATATTGTAAAGTTTTATCGTGCATCTTTCCCAAGTTTATAGTTGCTCATTCTTAACTATGGGGAAACTGGGGAGGAATAGAGGGAAAACTTACTAACTTAAGGAACCCGTATATCATAAACTTGCTACAACTTTGTTTTTTTCAAATAAAAGTGTATTTTTTTCATAACAATCATCCTACATTACTTATTTTATACAGATACTTGCTTCTACCCGCGGCTTTATTCACGTTATTTTCAGATCATCTAATTCAGCTGATAAGCTATCTGTATAATATGAAATTAAATAAAATCCGTCCAGTAGTCCCGGTGTAATTGACACACAAACATCCAAACTTTCACATTTATAATATTAGTAAGAAGAAGGATTTTATAGAGTTTTATTATTTGTTAGTAAAGTTTTCACTCAAAAACTACTGGACGATTTCAAAAGTTCTTTCAGCATTAGAAAGCTGCATCTTTATTTTAAATGTTAATTTAATTTTCCAATAAAACAACAATGTTTGTAGTAAAATAACTTATAGTATAATTAGAGTAACTACAATAAATGGTATCTCGACTGTATAACATTGATCATTATGCTACGGAAACGAAGCCGCGCAGAAAAGTTACTAATACACTCTTCAAGGAAAAGTATAATTACGAGATTAATAACTCATTATTTTGCTCTTAATGAAAATTAAGGAAGGGCCATGGGAATGAGTCACAGGATCGAAATTAAAATCTGCGGAATCACAAATTGTTTCATTATTTCACGGATTACAGGTTCCTTTTGGGCATCAATTAAATTTTAATTAGTTCCTAAAAAAGGTACCGCTTTCCGCATCTACTTCTAATAAAGGCGAAGGTGTTTTCCTTAATTTAGTGGAGTTGATTTTTCTTTTTACAAGCGTAATGAAAAATCTTTTGTGAGTAAATAATTTTGGATTTTTTGTGTAATCATAAAATAAAAAGGTTATTAAATTATTTGTTACAAGTTGTTGTGCGCGGCGTCGCTCCGCATATTATTGTTATATAGCATAGAATTTTTCGAATCGGTCCTGTAGTTTCGGATTATAATTAAATCAATCAAAGAAACAAAAAGAAAACAAATCTTTTTTCTTTTAACATTAGTGTAGACAAGTATTTCCACCCTGCTTGACTCCCGTAGAATAATGTTATACAGTTAATAGCCATCCATCCATAACGAAGATACGCAATAGCCCTGCAGATGTATTTCCTGAGATTAGCGCGTTTAAACAAACAAAAAATCAGAAATTGTTTTATAATCACCATCTCCCCTTCTCTAAGCAATTATTTTCTTCATTATTAAACTACAGTTATTAAAATAAGATCGATATTATTTATAATATTCTTTTCTTTACAGCACTTCTATCCGCCCTCACCTACGTCACCTGCGTGCAAGTTGAGGACCCTTGCAAGATCAAATCGCGAGTGGTCGCCGACGACAAGTATTGCGACAAGTACTGGGAGTGCGAGAATGGACAGTCCGTGCAGTATGACTGTCCCAATGGACTGGTATTCGCGGGCAAGCATAGAGGAGTGACAGAGGGTTGCGACTATCCGTGGAGGTCGAACTACTGCGAGTACCCTAAAGTGCAGATAAGTGAGTGCCTACATAATATATATGTTTTGTTAGCCAGCCCGCATAGTATGACACAAAGGAGTGTCAGAAGGCTGTGACTTTGCATGCAGGTGTAACGACTGATTGTATCCCAAAGCGCAAATCAGTGATTATCTCTTACTCTCTGCATTGAACTTCTGATTAGTTATAATGGTGGTGTTCATAAGAACAAGTAGTCCGAACATAGTGCTGGCCCAATGGTCTGATGTTTGCGGTGAAGCACAGAGGAGTGATAGAGAACTCCTACTATAATAAAGTGCAAATCAATAAGTACTTCTTTACTTACAAGTTTTATTAGTAGTTTATTTGGTGCAGGTACGAAAATTGGTAGTTTTTGACTATTGATGTTCGTAGAGAAAGACGGGGAGAGGGGAGAGAGTCACCTGCTAAAGTAGTTCATAATTTATAATAAGATGTTCTTATAGTCATAAATTGAAATTTGTATGAAATTTGTGAAATCGACTCACAATGAGCATACATACGTTCAATGCTCTTACAGTATTCAATTAAGTAATCAATGAGTGAATTCGCGCAATGAATAATTAATAATTACACTGTCTATTCATGTTCAATCTATTAGAATAATGTTTAACAGGAAAATTATTCAGGCGTTATTTTCATGTATTATATGTATCGTAGTTGTATATGGTACCTGCGTCATAGTTTTCACCTACGCAAATTTTAAGTTTAGTGATTTAATTATTAATGATGTTAATTCCTACTTTGCCGGCTATGTACTATTATGTTTATCGTAGTAGACATGTACTGTGATTCTACACAGCTGGCCAATTACTGATTAGTTGACCACAAATAACAGCTATATGACTATTTCCAAACTGAGGGTAGTTGGATCGTGACGTCAATAAGACGATCGAGCACCATGGCGGAACTATTAATGAATGCATTTGACATTTAAAAGCAAAAACAACAAACTAAACTTGTTGCAACATGAAATTACTATTACTTCTACGGTAAAATATCGAATACATTTAATAATTGACGTATTTAATAATTATAAAGATATATTACTAACAATAAATTTTTGTTCAGTGTGAAAATTGGTCCTTAAATTTCAGATCCACCAATCGGCACGGAGCATTGTGATTGGTTATATGGTATCTTCGGGCATGAGACCTCCTGTACCCGTTACTGGACCTGCTGGAACGGAACTGCCACCGAGCAGCTCTGCATCGGAGGACTGTTGTACAATGAAAACGCGCACTCTTGCGACTGGCCGGAGAACGTGGACGGCTGTCAGAAGCATCGTGAGTATTCAGATCCCCTTGATTTATTTATAACCCTTTATTGTACGATTTTTTACAAAATAATACATATATAGAAACACTATATACATAAACTGAAAGAAAAAAACAGGTTACATTTTTCCTACAAAAAGCCGGCCTTATTGCTAAAAACCAATCTCTTCCAGGCAACTTAGTAGGAAAGAATATTTGAGAAAAAATACACGAAGGCGCAACACAAATAGCTTTTTAGCTTACTACAAACACGTCCCTAAAAATGGTCTAGCTCTTACTTTTTTGCCCCATAATATTTCATAGCATTAGCTCTGTATAAAATTTCTGGAGACGGATTCTCTTTGTAAAAAAATATTAGGATATTTTTTACAAATATGCACATACCTAGGGGCTAGGTCCCTAGGTGTGTAAATTTCATAAATTAATTATTATCAAACTGAATTAATTATGTATTACCTTACACTCATAAGTTCCCTTATGTATATTATGTACATGATTTTATGGTTTTATTATAAATGTTGGACCTGTTATTAAATTATTTTTCCACAAAAATCTATTACGTTTTGTTGCAATTGACTAACCTGTACATTCCAATTATAAAACAATCCAATTTAAGTGGTATTCTGGAATTTAATCATTTTACATGCATTTTGAAAAGCCCTTCCATTATGATAATGGAATTCCTTGCCACATATGACGTATTGTTAATTCCCTAAAAACAGGGTTCCAAAGAAACTGCTTTTAGGATAATTGCTTTCAAATAAATGAAGTTTGAAGTCTTAATATTGTAAATGAGAAGTTTTGGAAGGCAATAACCCAAAATAATATAATTACACACATCATATTATTTAACTAACGGCCGTTTTCAATATTCTATCTATCCCTTGTTTCGCTTACTAAAGTCAGGCATATCTATCTATTTGCATTTACTTTGATTTCAACATGCTGTCGACGGATAGCTTTTGTTGACTTTTGACAATCAAATGTCATTTAATCTGGGATTACAATCTAACCATAATCTTTGAATACGTTATTGAAAACGGCCGTAAATCCCGTCCTATCGAATTTTGAAGGAAAAAATTAAAATATTGTAATGTTAATAGTTGAGTGTTATGATGCATAATTATATTGCATACACACCAAATTATGCCTGCAAACATCGTTGTCACGGGTAAATTTCACTTGAAGTGTGTAAATGTGACCCAATTCGCGTAGAAGCGTACTCGACTCAGGCATTTTAAAATTGTGTATTAATTTATTGGATTTTTTTGAAAACCCCATTGGCACAGTGGCATAGACTATGTGTCTATTCCCCACGAGTAGAAAATTATTATGTGATAAACATTGTAATTTTCTACTGTTTGGGTGTTAATTAATCTATTATAGTTTAGGACTAGATGACGTAGAATTAAATATTTATTTTAAAGATGTTTTAAAGTACATGCTTACTGATTAATATTTAGATGTAGCGGTACATTGTCAGATTTTTTGAAACTGCCATTTGGAAGTGATATCATTCTTTTATATGGCAGCAAACAAAAGAAAATAGAAAGAGAAATTATGTTTACGTAAATTAAATAATTTAGACATTGAAAATAAGAACTGCTGGTTAAACCATTTTTTTAAACAAGAAATAGCTACCTAAACGCACATAGAACAACAAAAATCTTTAAAAAACCATGACAAATATGCATTGCAGTTTCAAGATTTTTTATTATGTCGGGTTTGTGATGAAAAACAAAAAGTTTTGAGCAAAAGGACAAAATAAAATGTCATATTAGCAAGCCATAAAATCTACATTATTAATCTTTACACGCCTATTATGCGGACAAAATTTTTGCATTGCCTAAAAAACAGCGTGTCCATTTTTGGCAAATAAATCACTTTGACTTTGAAAATCTGTATCTCTATATTTTAGTTTATTTGTACTATAATATTCATAACTCCATTCTGTAAATTACAGCCCTCTGCAACGACGACCCCAACGGCAACGTGCCTCTCGGCAAATCCTGCAACCGATACTGGCAATGCCAAGGTGGATACCCTCGTCTGCAGCGCTGCCCCGCGATGTTGGTGTTCGACAGACGCTCTCTGAGATGCGTGGTTCCTCCCACTGAAGAGTGTGACGTGCCCACTACCACCCCACCACCACCAGAAGAAGAACCAGAACAAAGACAGGTGAGATTAGAATAGAAAATTTATTGACATTCTAGGTTAGACAAAGTTTAACCTGAAGACGAACGTCGAGATGTGCTGAAAACAAAAAATAACAATAATAGGTAGGATTATAAGATTGATATTTCAGAGGTCAGATTTATAGACAGTGTTTGAAATTACCACGTGGTTATACTAACCTCATCCTCGTAATGTACCGGTGTGTTGGCGTTTGATAGATGTTTCACCGCCTGAAGAAGAGCCAGAACAAAGGCAGGTGAGATTTGAGCAGAATTTTTTTTACATCTTAGGTAAGATCTTATTTGAAAACTGCCACCGAGAAGCATAACATAACAACACCCTGAAATGACAAGAACAAAGTCAGGTGAGATAAAAATTTAGATATTTCTGAGATAGGTCAGATTGAGAATTAGTATTTCAACGGTGACTACTCTCACCTTCATAATACTCCACCATATTGGTGTGCAACTTGCGCTCTCAGTTGAGTAGTCTCCCCCACTGAAGAGAGTGACGTGCCCACTACCACCCCACCACCGCCAGAAGAAGAACCAGAACAAAGACAGGTGAGATTAGAATAGAAAATTGATTGATATCCTAGGTTAGACAAAGTTTAACGTGAAGACAAACGTCGAGATGTGCTGAATACAACAAATAACAAAAATAGGTAAGATTATAAGATTGATATTTCAAAGAGAGGTCAGATCTATAGACAGTGCTTGAAATTTCTACGTGTTAGTACCCTCATCCTCTTAGTGTTTGATAGACGTTCTCTGAGATACGTTGTTCCTTATACTGAAAAGTGTGATGTTCTAAAAAAAATAAAATATGGGTATTATTTTTTATTTTAAATTAATCTTTTTTTAATATATTTTTTTCCCAATTAAGCCACCCTATAACCCAAATTTAACCTTTTAACAATAATAACCTTTTTAACAATATCATGTCCACATGTACAATACCTGAAATAAAGTGGTTTTTATCAAAATTACAAAGATTTCTCGTGGGGATAGGTTAAAAATGGAGACGTAGACAATAAATTCTAGAAAGTAATGTTCCGCATACGCGAAGGCGGGGTAATATATTTTACATGGAGGTTTTTACACAAAACTATACATTATTTTGTAATTTTAATTCTAACTTGATGATTTTTTAAACCCTGCTATGCTTTTAGTAAAATTAATTATTTTTACCTAATTGACGCAAAATTAATGAAGTACCTTCAAAATAAGAATATTTATGAAATATTACATGTTATATAATCATTATTTTGAAATATTGTCATTATTTAAAGTTTACATAATATTTCCCGGATGTCATATCTTATCACAAAACCTTTTTGCAATTGAATTACTTTTATTAAATTCCATCCGATTCCGCGAAATGCAATATCATGCGCATAATTAAATTTCCTTCGTTCATTTCTGGAAAAGGAAAAACCAAATTATTGGAGACGTGACACAGCATTTTTCTATTATTTCTTATTGGTCACACCCCGCGGTTTCACCTGCGTATCTATCTTCTGATTCCGTGAGAATTCTTGGACTATAATCTTATTGCCTATTATTATATATGCCTTATCTAATAGCCTCAATGTTATTCTGGATTCTTACTAGTACAAATACCAAGTTGAATCACAATCGGTTTAGGAGTTTTTGCGTGAAAGAGTAACAAACACATATTTATACATACATCCTCACAAACTTTCACATTTATAATATTAGTAGGATATTATCACAAATACACAACAATTTTTTGCATTTTTTTTCACTATTTAACGTCATTTAATAACAAATTTTATAGAATAACAACACAACACCTTAATATTACAACAATTTTATAGACTTTCAACACCTTAATGTATAATACATTTTTATTTTTAGTACCTTGAATGGTTTACAGTCAATCAAAACGATTTAATGGTTTTAAGCGCAATGTTTAAAATTACCCAAACTACTTAAATGAAAGTTTATTTTTATTAATACTAAACTATCTCGTGTTTACATAATCTACAATTTAACATATACAACAAAATAAGAGGAATCATCAATCATCGTTTGTACCACAGACAAGGAAAATCAATAAACTTTGCACCCTTGTCCATTAACCAAATTAGGGTCAGATCCCGAAATTTGTCCAGTCTATTGAATATCCCTTAAAACCTTTTTAAAGGATAGTGGACTATGCATTACGGGGATACAAGTCTAAATCTCTGAACATACGTTTTATTTGTACATAATAAAAATTTTAACAC
The DNA here is from genome assembly GCA_001586405.1 of Phoebis sennae. NCBI lineage: Eukaryota > Metazoa > Arthropoda > Insecta > Lepidoptera > Pieridae > Phoebis > Phoebis sennae. The sequence continues at coordinate 70,712 of LQNK01000437.1, read as the reverse complement.
AAATAAGAATATTATTGCAATATGTCAGTAAACATATCATTATAATGTGAACTGCATTAATAGAAATATAAACGTAGACATTAGCAAAACGATATTTTTCTAAAATAGATAAAACATGGAGGAACATGTTGAATTTATTCGTTCCAATATAAAATGATTTATTGCATTTTTGCGCTAGCTGCATACTTGCTTATCTTGTGGTATAAGGTCTACTAATAAAGGTATCTTATTAATATTATAGATGCGAAATTTTATGAGGGTATGGGTATCACAAAAACTATGGAACCGATTATGATGAAACTTGGTATACATGGTGAGGGTTCAGAATAACATATAGGCTACTTTTAATCGGAAGTTACGCTGGTGAAACTGCGGGGCGCATCTAGTATTATATAGGAGTATACTGGGACCTCTGGAAGGCCTTATATCCTTCCCATGTTACTCCTCTCCTGTCCTGTTTCTGTCCATATTTCCACTACCTTATCACCTTTCTTCCTTTAGTTCGGACACACTTGAAATCTTCTAGTATTGCCAGTGTTCATGAGCTGCACTGGTCGTTGAATTGCATGCCCGTCTCTGATATAGAAATGTGCAAATCCATACGGAATAGCGTGGCTTATGTGTGTCCTGAGTGTCGGCGCAGGCGGAATGACGAGTTGTTGAATTTTTAAGAGTAAATATGAGCTGGTTTTCAGGTTTAAAAATCTTTATTTCTCATTAACAACCTAAGTCATTTATATAAGGAAAAACAGTTTACTTATGTTTTACATTCAGTAAGCGTCAATGTATAATGTACCCATCTAGTGTATCCGTTCCAAAAATTGCCATTTGTTGTGACATGGTTTCGACTGTATTTTACGAGTAAATATACAGTCATGTGAGGTGGTGTTCATTGGAACATCGTTCGCATGATATTTTTTAAAATGCGTGTAATACCTGCACAATGAGCTGTCAGCATGCGTTCTATGTAACAACGTACGGCGTAACCGGATTGGGCGGGCTTATTGCGATTTTAAGGGGGAAAATACACGCCTGTTCGAATTTGGGCCAGGTTAATGGCGTCGAACATATTTTGTTTAATGTGACGTGTATTTCGCTTAGGCGATGAGCTGTCACTTAGGACGTACACTTCTTAACGTTTGAGTCTTGTTAGGACCCAAAATGGATTTACTCTCCCCATACATTATTCCCTTATCACAACATATGGGGGTCTGTAGTAATGTTTATTGCTTTACTGTTTTATCTTACCGACTAAGGCATATTTAGTTTGGTCTTGTTTAATGTTGGTTTCTTATTTTTTTTTAGAATAACAATTATTATTACCTAGTTTTTTTGCCGCAACTTCTCAAACTGATAAATAGAGGTACTAAACTTTGTGTACCACATTTCATTTTTATTCGTTCTAAGCCTTTTTTTACTGGATACATCCAAGCCTAAAATTATTACATCAAGCTTACACATTTATTATATTACGTAATAAAATAATGCTTCCTTTCTTTTAATTTTAAAGGAAATCTTTATTTTCAATAACGGCATATACGTGTACGTAAAATTTAAAATTCCTCGGTAAATACGGGCTTACCTGTCACGAAACAAAGAATTTGGCAATGTTCCACACCTTTGGAGAACCAACCAAAGCTGGGTACTGCATTTTATATTCCTATAATTCCTAAGGTATTTGGCAATAGATTGCATCTATTCACAGTTTAAGAGAAGATAAAGAAGGCATTAGTTTGAACACTTGGTCACCATAGATATTTTCTTTTTCCAAAATATTAAAATAAAGGATTTTACCATGTTTTCAGTTATTTCGATACTGTATAAAAGTTAATAAAAAGTTGTTTATTTTCTCACACTTAATAAGACATACATATATATTTGAGTCCTTATCTAAAATTAAGTGTGAAAATAGGTATCTAAATACCTGTACTATAGGCCACCTGGCCCCAACTCGTTACAACAAGAGACTGAAACGTATTCATAAGTAGTGAATATTTATGAGAAAAATAAAAGAATAAAAAGTTTTTTTTTCTTTATTTTATTAGGTACCTTTACAATTTGTGTATGTCAGCACCATCGTACCCTAATACCTACATACAGCTAACTAAGTAGGTATTAAATATAAAACAATATTTTTCAAAATATCTCGAAGATGAATATCCATCGATACCATACATTTTATTCTGTCTGCATGCAATTGTTTCCTTAGAGATAATACCGCCTTTTGTTTATAATTAAGTCTATATTTTATGCTCTTATTAGAATTATGTGTGCAATAAAAGATATTTAAATAAGTAAAATAATATATATCAATGTTTCAGGTGCCCCACAAATCGAACCGCCCAAGCAAGGAGTACAGCCAAGAAGGTCAGCAAGGTCGCCCAAGACCTCGGAATTAAACACATCCAAAGGCATCGTATTTATTGCCAAATCTAATTTAGACACCCTTTACAATAGCTATTAAATATAACAATATTTATTGGGGAACATTCAAAATTTGAATCAGTCTCTATCTGAAAAAATAATATAAAACCCTCAGGGAACAATAAAATATATAAATTCGTAATTAAAAATATATAAATTGCTTCAAAGTCTTATGCTTCAATACTAAAATAATATTTACCTTTAAGCAGATCTTAATTGTCAGGTTGTTACGATAAAGAAAAAGGAAAAGGTCAATTATATGAATCACTCAAATTTAAGTATCATTTCCGTATTTGGACAAAGTAATTTAGAAAACACTGGAAAATGTTTACGATTTGTATTTGATAATCATATTATCTATACAAAAACGTAAATACCTAATGGTTTCATGACAAAATATTGATAAAATCTTATTAGGAAGATATAAACCATATATCACAGAGAGACATAGAGAAAAAAAGGCAGAAGGAGTGCGCCTAAGACACGAGTGACGCCGAAAAGCAAATACAAAATTCCAAAGCAATTACAAAACGTCCATCTAGTTTGACGTAATATGTCACGAGGGCTTCGTTATTTTTCTTAAAAACGTATAATATTATGGTTGCCTGGTAGAGATGACTTTGAAGCTATAAGGCCGCCAAAATATACCTTTAAGCTGTACTGTATCTGTAAATCTCTTATGTATGTGTAATAAAGAATATTCATAATACATAAATATTATAAAGGCCTATAAGTCTCATACTCCACTTTCATCTTCAAGATTAATAAAGTATGTTCCGAAACTTGTATACAAAGTTCTCGTTCCCCATGTTTACCGAACTTCTCGTATTCCATATGTTAATAAATTTCCCCACCCTATTTAAGTATGGTATCTACGAGCGTTTGAAACGCGGCGTTTTTTCATATACACATTGGTAGCTTGACTTGTTCCTTGTAAAAAATAAAGTGCTTTATACTGTATACAATAAACCACATTTTTGTGATACTAAAGTGAAGTAGTTCTCGAGATATTTGCATGTTGAGGGTAAAACATCCCATTAAAAATGTATATAGCAAATCTTCTTAAATTTGAATCTATCACTCGTTAGAGAAATAAAAAGATTAGAGTAAAATAAATTACTTTATCTTTGCCTTTGAAATTCATGTACAAGTTCTTTCTAAAGCTATTTTTACAGTTTTAAGAAGTTCAATAGTAAACATCTAATCTTAAAATAATACTGCCTAATAAAAGCAATATTTCAAGATAAATGAAAAATTCCAAATTTAACAAAAACGCGGCGATTCAACCGTCCGTAGAAGCAACAAAATACTGCTTAGTTTTAAGGCTATTTAGATGTAAATGTATAAATTACCTTTTCCATTTGTCAAAGAAATACTCAAATAACACACATTATTCCTTAGTTAGATTAAGTTAGATTTAAGATAATAAAATTACTTTGTAAACAAATAATTTGTCGTTTTATTGGACTGATAATATAGTGTAATATTTTTATTGGAGTTTCGATGGAAAAACTTTATAACACATTATTACCTTCGTAGAATAGGTCCATCAATTTTCCTGTTATAAAATCCTCTTACAAGTTTTAGACAGTTTCACTCATTGCAAAATTGATTAAAACTTGTAAGCCAGTTATATTTTTTATAGCCATTCTAAAGATCAAATTTATAATGAATTACTGTCTTCCTTAAAGATTAAAGCATTTGTTTATCTCCTATGAAATTCTATTAAAAGTATTGAAATCAGTATACAAAATTTCCTTACTCCGAGTTTAGAAGATCTTTTACAAAATTATCACTCATCATAATATAATATTAGGTAAAAATAATGTATTATGTAGAAGTGGAAGCAGCTTCACCTTACCTTCATAATGAAAGCAATCTGATATTTTTGCTCTCCGAACAATTTTCTAAAGGTCGGCCATATCCATTTCTTTTGATTACACGTTATTTGATTTCACTGTGAGAAATGGTTAAATTAATATTATGTATTTTTATTATTATTTTTAGTATTTTTTATGGTATTTTTTATTTCCACTATTGTGCATATTATTATATCTATTATTTTTATTTAATATTTTTTTTTCCATATTATATAACCATGGAAGGAAATTTGAGACTGTACACATGATATTTTCTCCGTTTTAATTTATTATTTTTTAAGTAAACAAATGATTATTTATTATCAATCTTCTTTTTTACTTTTTTATTTTTTTAATTGCTTTTTTCAATAGTGTAATGTCGGTTTCGAACAGCAGACCTTCAAGACAGGAGCCACTGAAAATCAATCTTGAGGTTTTTAACCTCATATTTGGCTGAGTGGTTATCCTTTTTTTTTGAAGACAACGCCACTTTCTTACTATTAAATGTTTTTTTATCTGTATTTTTTTAATGTCTGTGTTGTTGTGGTGATGTTTTTTAAAAATAAACAAATTTTCTTTCTTTCTTTCTTTCTATTTTAAATTATGAAATACAATAAGCAAAAGATAATAATTAAACCAATTGTAAAACGAGTTTTAATTTCATATTTTTTTAAATATTGCATCGTCCAACCTATGTTAACTCTCAAAAGTTGGTCAAATTCAAGAGACAACGATATAGAGATGAAACTATGTAAAAAATAAAGCTTCTAATTCGTTATTTTATGAGTGATCACTGTTGAACACCAACAACGGTTCTATCAATCGTTTGAAAAAGACTATGAAAATATCAACCATTCTAACCATTCCTTTTTTGTCCAACCCCAACAAAGAGCCAACAAGCCTTTATTATTTGTGAAATGAAATATAATGCACGACAAACCATACTCTAAGCACAAGATCATAATAAGGGTTACCTTTTTTAAGAATGTATTCTTAGAACCCGGTTGTAGCTATAATATAAATTCTCTTGAGGCCACTACTGGAAAAATGTCGGTCCATTGGTTTTCCTACACCTATGAAGAAACATAGCATTGTATTATTTTTTCAAACCCCTGAAACATCGTTAATCTTAGCTGTGCTCCCTTATGCCAATACTAGAGCGCTTTTATTTTATTTAATTATTTTAAAACTGTTTTGTTCCAAAAACTACAAAATGTGCCCAACAACCATCAACCAAAATTCACACACCAACACAATAGCATTGAGGGGGTTAAGTTTTTAGAATGCTTTCTTAGAACCCGGCTGAAGGGCCATTTAGACCTGAGTAGCTATAACATAATGGTCTCTTGAGCCCAGTACGCTCACGGAATCAGATTAACACAGGGTAAAAGGAAAAATTGAGGACTCTTGTTACGTAACGCGGAAACTGCTAAATCCGTCCACTTTAATTCTAACAAACCCTTGAATTTTGTAAAATGATTTGAAAAGACTAGTAACATTACTTTCTTTTAATAAATATTTTATTTTCCGTCTTATATTTAGCTTTACATGTCACGAGTCTGTCTGTAATCACGTCTCGAAGTTTACATTTGGACCGATTTTCCGCTGTGTTTTTTTGCAGACGTGCAGTTTGGATGAGAATTGGTATTTTTTAAATATATTGTCAAATTTTGAGCTGTAAAAACTCAGTTATACTTGTAAAACCTCCCCCCTTAAATGAGAGCTAAGTTTGCTTTGTGTATATAAAACTTTAAATTTTAAACCTAGAATAAATAAAATTGTATAACGATGCTTAATTTAACTATAACTATAATTTCACCAGTGTTTTACACAAATTAATTTCCGTATGCAGGAAAGTTTATACAAACTATCTATTCACATATGCAAATTACCTCCCGACAAGACTAACAAGGTTTGTACCGTGCGCAAAATTCCTTTGAAGTATACGAGGGTAGATAAAGGAGATGACGTGTCACGATGGGGTCTTTTTAGGGTGTGGTGACACAAAAAGGAAGTCTACCTCTATACAAATTCAGCTTAAGCACACATTAGCTGCGAACATCGACACGACATCTCGGTGAAAATCGAGCCACTTTTAACGCGTTTGAATTCTGTACTTATATACCCTAATTTATTCTATTAATGATAGGACGTGTCATGATTGCGAGAATGGAGTTTTTAAAAGTAGTGGTGTAAACTTGTGTCTCCACTCCAAGCTAGACCGCTTTATATTCATATTAAAATCGCCTATTATAAGGATAAAGACAATAAAAAGAAGAAGATATTACAAAGACAACCCTTGTCTTTGTAACCACACTACTGATTTCGCTTATCTCAAGATTTTATCGACATCGGATAAACGCTAATTCAGTTTTTACCCATGTGGCGATGGGTTAGAATACATGTGTCCCCACCCCATTTCTAACTGTGGGTGTCGTAAAGGGCGACAAAGGGTGATTCCGCTGCATAAAAGGCCTTCTACACGGTCGGGATAAACCGCCGACCTAGGTGACGTTTGTCAGGTTGATGTAAAAATCAACCGTGTAGACGTTGGTTGGCCGACCAATATTTGGTTCGTCCTAACGGTCGGTGGTCGGATGCGCAGCCCACACGACGCAATTGATAAATTGAAAATATGTAAAGGCGCCTACATTAAATATACACATCAACATCGTCTAGGGATATTACACATTTTCTCAATTATCTATGTTTTTTTTAAGAATATCATTTAATAACGTTATATTTTTAATAAGCCCACTTTTCAGAATAGACTGTGAAATAAATTAAAAATTATTTATATATTTATATAGAATTTTATTGAAATAAAATCAAAAAGTGGCAAATGGTGCAACTGAGGCTGAATATGTTTTTATATGAAAAAGAGAAAAAATAGTAAAATTATCCCCGTTTTTGGCAGAAACAGGAAAAATTAATAGTCGGTATAACCACCTAAGACATAAACAACAGTCCTACTATGATTTTTCATGCTTTGAAACAAGTTATTAAAGTCTTGCCGTGAGATATCATCCCAAGTTCGACTAAAATGCAAAAAAAGTTGCTCTTCAGTCGGTATGTCCCACGCATGCTCGATAGGGTTTAAATCTGGTGATGGCGCAGGCCAGGGTAAGACCCATACATCGTGCCCCTGCAACCAGCTAGTCACAGCTCGCGCTGTGTGTGGACGGGCATTGCTGTGCATGAGTGTAAATTCTTAGCGCATTTGAAGTCGATGTGGGTAGACAGTGGGTACCAGCACCTGGTCGTGGTAGTTTTCAGCAGTCATGGTGTTTCTAATCCAAACGAGATCCGTTCTTCCACCAATACGAATTTCCGCCCAAACCATAATTGGTCCGCCGCTGTATGCATGGACTTCCTGTGGGTGTCGAACACGAATTTTACGACCAGGACCTCGCCATACGCGTACTCTTCTTGAATCGGGATGGAAACCAAATCGGGACTCATCGGCAAATGGTACTACAGACCATTGGCTAGGTTCCCAAAGCAAATGTTCACGAGCCCACTCTAATCTTCTTCCACGACTTCTTCTGCGTAGTGCTGGAATACGAAGTAGTGTGCGAGCATGAAGGTTAGTTTCACGCAGTCTTCTCCTCAAAGTTTGGTCACTGACAAGCAACTAGTGCTCTGACTGGAGCCGCTGAACTAACTGCATAGCCGTAACATTTGGTTGCATTCTCGCAGTTACTTGTAAAAATCGACCGTGTTGCTGGGTGATTATGAGTCTACCACCAGGGTGTCTTTCAGCCACTTCACCAGTTGCACGATAACGTGACCATAATCTTGATATGACGTTTTGTTTGATTCCAATTTCCTCGGCAATACTCCTTTGAGTAGCCCCGGCTTTTAGCATGCGTACTGCCCTTAAAATCTCATCTCTTGTTAAATGGAGCCGCTGCATGACGCATAAAATATCATTAATTCGAAATGAATCAATAACTTGTTTGAAAACTTTAATTTTACAAAGAAAAATACCAAAAACTATCGTAGGTAAATGAAAACTTTCTGACTTGGCTATAATAATGCTGCGCAAATGTATTGTTTTGTTTTTTTTTTTCTTAAATTTATATTTGGAAATGTTCAAATATGTGCATAAAATAAAGTTACATCAAAAGTTTTGAAAAAGGCCCAGTTTTTTTAAAGATTTCGATGTTTTTACAAAATATCCCTAGACGGTGTTGATGTGTGTAGATTTCAAAAATGAAATTAAAGTCATTTTCTAGTTTTTAGTGTGAGGAAAGCATTTTTTTTGGCAATAAGTTATTATAATTAATAACTTAAAATGATAAGTTGAGCCAAACGCCCGACCGTGTAGAACGAATACAAAAATGACCCGACCAAGGTCACCTTGGTCGGCGGTTTGTCCCGATCGTCTAGAAGGCCTTTAACATCTTCAGTAATAAAAGAGTGGGAGTCGAGCATTGCACGATGGGGCCAAGCTCGCACCGGTGTAAGTACCACCACCCCCCCAACAGCATTGTGTTTCGTTAAGTAAGCGGGTGCCCGGAGGCCTATATTCCCATCTAATTTCTCTCCCATACTGTTTTTCTCCCATCAGCAATCTTCTCCCTATCCCTTCCCCTTCCTTCAAGCTGGCAAGGTATCTACGACACTTTGCTGCTGTAGATATTCATGGGCTGTGACTGATCGCAGCCCATCAGGTAAACCGCATGCTCCGCTGGCCCGCTGGTACTTAAGAAAAAATTATCTTCGGACTATTTTTTCATACTTACATACAAACATACAATCGCCCGGCCATCTTCACCCTGAGAACTGGCTACCCTTAATCAATAAATGCATATTTGTTGTCCCAAAACGTTAGAAACGAAAACATAAAGTTATATAAATTGAAAATTAAATCCTAGAATTGGTTATTGAAAAACTTTTCTCAGAAATCATATAATTGTCCATTAAAATCACATTAAAGTATTGAGTAGTCTAGCCAAGATGGAGTACTAATTTATATCGGCGCCTGTATGCCTGGTTCGGGGTTATTTATGAATTAACATCATCTGGAAACTGATGTATTCTCCTAAAAGGACCATGACTTGGGCAAAAATTCTGGTGTTGTGCCAACGTCTTGCTAATGGAGAGTGCTCTAGTAATATACTCACTCGTTTGAGATAGGCATTTTTCATTTCGTTTGAAATATTTTCTGTCAAATATTGTAAAAATTTACCTTTCATTTGATACCACACTAGGATATTGGTTCATATTAAAGTGGATTATTTGAACCCCATTTCCTACCATCGTAACCTACTGTCAGTAGGTGATGGTAGGTGATGAGAGAAATCAGTAGCCTACTGATTTCTCTCGTCTTCGAACTTATCTTTTTAACCGACTTCCATAATCAAAATATCAATTCGGAGCGTATTATTTTTTAATCTACGTAGATCGATAGCTCCGTGGTTTGTCAACAAATTTTCGTGATTGTTGGACCGTTGGGAAGATAATTGTTGCGTAATGGTCAGGTTGGTAGGCCCTTGTTTAAGACTACCTCCCGTAATATTAAAGTGGAGTTAATTTTCTCGCGGGAGCCCTATGTATGTGTAATCGTTGGATAGGTTCTGAGAAGCGAGTGACGCCTAAAAGCAAATATAAAATCAAAATGGTATGGAACGTGTTTCTATTTACTTTTGAATGTTTATAATCTAAGTTCAAAATCAACTGAATTATGTTTTGTTGTAACCAGCGTTAAATAAAACCTTATCTGCATATTATTCATGTAATGTTAAACGAAAATGTTGACGTTCAATCTTGGGTACGGCTATAATAAGATTCCAAAAATTAAGATAAATATTATCTCAGATGAAATTAGACCCGGGTGTGGTCCAATAATTTTGCACAAAGCAAATCGTAGAGGCTAATTACATGTATTTTAGTAAAGTCAATAATCCTATTTCTTACTAATATTATAACTGTGACCGTTTAGATGTTTGTGACACAATCACGTCGCAATCACTGTACGGATTTTAATGAATTTTCGTATACCGATAGGTTATCAGCTGGATTAGGTTATATTTTTTATCTTCACTAATATTATAAAGAGGTAAACTTTGTTTGTTTAGTTGTTTATTTGGTTGTAATGAATAGGCTCAAAAACTACTGGACCGATTTTAAACATTATTTCACCATTCGATAGCTACAAACCATGAGTAATATAGGCTATATATATAACATTGTGCTACGGGAGCGAAGCCGCGCATAGTCTATAAGAGTCCTAATTATAATATAGTCGCCTGTGTGGCGACGGGTTAGAATACGTGTGTCACCACCCGATTGTGTCGGTGAATGGTTTCTAGTTGATATTTATTATGATTTTCGGTATATAAATATTTCATTCAAAATTAATTCTGCCACTTATTTACAATATTACTTTTTTATGAACACAGGGTAATTAAACTCAATAACAGAGAAGATAATACAGTAATAAAATGTGTCAAAAATGTTATCACAAGAACAGGAATAATTAAAGCATTGTCAATACAAGATAACAGTCATAACATTCGTTAATAGACAAAAAAGGATGTCTGGTAACTATTGCAAGACTACAGAATTACAGACTTTTTTAATAACAGCCCTGAATTAGGAAGATTTTGTTTATGATGCAGTAGGCAAGCGGCACATGTTCACCTAATG
>LQNK01000437.1:38782-51314 GCA_001586405.1 Phoebis sennae | reverse complement strand
TTTCAGGATAAAATAAAGATGCATAATGAGGTTTGTACGCAGAGTATATAATGCAAATTTTTAATTTCCTTTGCTAAGAAGTAATAAACCATAAGTAAGAAATGTCTATTTGGAGCCTGGGGCCTGGGACGTGAGGCATGGGGCATGGAGCATAGGACATTATACAGCGTACAGCATACATCATAATATGGTTGACGGAATACAGAATACAACAAACAACTAAACATTATAAAAATATATTTTGTACATAAAATAGATACATATTTTTTTATTACGTTCAACTGGCTGGTTTTTAACCGATTTCCCAAGAAACGATGAGCTTATTGCAAAAAAACTTTAGTTTTTTTTTTACAGTACATGATTTCTTCTGTTTTAAACATGTATAATACAAAGTTATTTATAGTCTTTGTAACATTGCAATTAACATTTTTTACGTAGGTAGTTGAATTCTTCAGTCGATTGTGCTCTTCAACGTGTAAAATCTAACTTAGCGAATGGTTGTCAATCGATATCCATTCGCACAGTTAAATCATATTTCATCAGTAATTCGTTAAACTATTCTTTTTGTTTTGTTTTGGATTATATCTTAAATGTTTTTCTTGTTTTGTTTTAGGTTCCATTGTTGTTCTATTATATCTTTAGAAATTGGTAAGGAGGTTGGAATCGGCAAAGATAAAACACCTACTTACCACATCCTATAGGCAACAAATAACAGAACAGCTTTTCGTAAATGTTTTGTTTAGGTTTTTTAGATAAATCTCAGATTTTTGTTTTAATTTGAATTTATTTGTTGTATTAGTATTCCTTGAGTAATCCTAATATATTTTATAGACATTGTCTGATTTAGAGATTATAAATAAAAATAAGTTTTTAGTTAATACGTTGTTTAGGTATTGGAATTTATCTTAGGTTTTTGTTTTGCTTTAGTGTTCAATTATTGTTCTATTATTTTTTTAGTAAACTGAACAATTTTTTTATAGGAGTTGATTGACTTTTAGACTATAAAAATAAAAAGAAGTGTTTCATTCATACATTGTTAAGGTTTTGGAAATATATTAATAGGTTCCGCTTGAATTTTAAAATTGCATAGACGAGCGTTTGATTAAATTACATATTATTAATGACGTGTTACTTTTTATAACAACTATATGTTAATTTTGTAGTCTAAGTGAGCGAAGCCGCGGACAAAAGCTAGTACAAAATATAACTTACCTTCTGCGTACGCTACCAAAAGAATTGTCAAAACCCAAACGTTTAACATTTTGTTATATATTTTAATGAATAATTGTGGTTTGCTCGCGCTTTTATGCTCCTTCTTCAGTAAAGGCACATTCATAATGAAGGCTCGACTAATCAGCAATTAAAAAATACCTACTCGCATTATTTTTTTTATTTTAATTTTTGAAATGAGTCGCATTTGTTTCTCAAATATTTTATATTTATAGTAAATTATTTCATAATACTTCTAAAATATTTTACTACATGCACCACCATTACAGAGTGCATGGCCGCATGTAGAGGCGTATATAGTGCATATAAAAGTACCGACTTCGATAACATTACATGGAATTGTACCTTGATTTATTCGCAAAGAAAAACACAGATTACCACTAATATTTTTCATTATTTTAACGATTAAAATGAATTAAACCTGTATTTTCTTTTGCTGAATGAATGATATTAATAGTTTTAATTGTAATGTCAAAGAATATCTACAGGAATAATGTCGTATGTAAAAGTAATAAGAGTTATTTTCTTCTTTTAGCGCGAGAAAGCCTTTTTTTTTTCTTTGGTAAAAAGTTATTATTTTCCCTTGTTTAGTGACCTATCAGAGCTACTCACAATTCAGGCTCAGAGGCAGTGTTAAGTGGGACCGAGCATCGTTATAGCTTAACCACACAGCTTATTCTGTTGATTTTAGAGGAGTTCTCTGGAGTATTCCACGTGAATGATCAGACTTTAACCAAATTTCTACGGGGCTATACGGACACTTCTTTTTGAAAGCATTATATAAAAGCCGGAGATATGGGTTTACATACATAAAAAATACGACCAAATTATGAAGTTCTTAATTTCGAAGTCGGTTAAAAATACATAGACCTTAGATTTAATGTCCTTAGCTTCGCAAAAATAATGTTTCTAACCTCTTACATAAATAGCTTAGAAGAAAAAGGTTTGCTATGGTGCACGAAAGAAAGCTTGTGACACCGATGCAATGGGGTTAACTGAGAAATTCTATATTCTGGCCAGATATTCCAAGTTGAGAAGTCTAATTTTGCACAAGAGAAAATCGTGTATGTGGCATAAGTTATGTTATGTGACCTAACAGTTCTTTTATAAACAGATGTTCCCATCAAATCAAAATATCAGCTTCTGCCACTTGACCACATTCAACGTCGAGCAACTCGAAACGTGGGTAATGCGGAGCTCACCGATCGGCTTGATACACTTGCGCTGCGGCGCAACGTCGCGTCCCTTTGCACTTTCTATCGTATATATCATGGGTTGTGTTCTGAGGAATTGTTTGAGAATGAATATGGGTGGCGGTGATCACTTACCATCAGGTGACCCGTCTGCTCGCTTGCCGGCTGGGCGATAAAAAAAATAAACTTTTTTGCCCGATGGTCACAAAGGCCACGCTCGCACCGGTGAAATTACCATCTCCAAATTACCGTCACTTAACATCAGATGAACAACATGTTCCGCGTGTCTGCTGTCACATTAAAAAACAATTAAGAATCAAGTAAGGAACCCTTTGCATGCCAGAAGTATCTAACAATTTTCAATTCTAATATTATGTATGCATCTTTTACTTTTACATTAACATATTTTTTAGATCAGTAATTATAGTTTTTCCAAAGCAGTTTTAATTAATATATGACGTGAGTCAAACATCCATCTTACAATTATTTTTTAATAGAATTTAAATTCCTGGGAAATTGTATACTTAATTATTCTTGATTTTTTAAGGGTAATGATGATTTCTGGCTGTTATCGGCTATGGTGACAGTTTCTGACTGACTTCTAATAAAAAGGAAACATTCATTATTATATAAACATTCATATTATATAACGGAGAATTATAATAAGTGCGTACGCGAACCACAGACGCGCTCTCTCAGAACCACTCTTCTTAGTCCAGTATGAATGTAGCACATTGATATTTTATATATTAATGTTTATTCCCCGTGTGGGGACGGGTTAGAATACGGGTGTCTCCACCCCGTTTCTACCGGTGAGTGTCGTAAGAGGCGATAGAGGATAAGCTGCTGCATAAGCATGCCGGCAAGGCATCTTCGACACTTTGCTGTTGCAGATGTTCATAGGCTGCGGTCAGTCACTTAACCTCAGGTGAACCGCATGCTCCGCTTGTCCGCTGTGACATAAAAAAATAGCATCTTCAGAAATAAAAGAGTTACTGAACGGAAGGATAGTAGTACTTGCGTCTTGTTTTTTCTTTTGAATTATGGAAGTTGTGTCTTTTGAATGATGGATTTTGGCAATGTCAAGTCTTCTGAAAGAATATCAATGTATACCTTATTTTTCTTTGATTGTCACTGTGCTTGGGAAATAGATTAATAATTAAAGCAGAGGTTCCCAAACTGTACGTCGCAGGAAGTATGGAGGGGCGTTGCGAGGACTTCAGATCTTCCCCTCCCCCGGGTGATGCGTCCCTATGCGTCACTGAGGCGTCTTTACACATAACCACACACGCAAGTGCGTCGTGGATTGAAAAATTGGGAACCCCTGAATTAAAGCATAGAAGGAATGCTAAAATAGTAACTAAATTTAATATATGTGCTGCATTTTTACTTAGGGAGCCACTATAAATGTAAAAACGTGTATAAAAATAATTGTTAATACTGTTGACAGGGTGATTCTAGAGGAACATGGGTTACTAAGAATACAGTTGTAGGAATCGCGTCATGGGTGATACCCTGCGGTGCGAAGGCTTTCCTGACGCCTTCGTCGGGTTTTACTCTTACTTGGATTGGATTAAGAAGAAGATTGATTAGAACTGTCATATTTATGTCGTTGATGTTCCTCTTGTAATAAAAGATCTTACGAACAATCGTGTGATTTATGATTTTATGAATCGTTAAACTCCAGAAAAGCGGCTTCCATTTTCTACCTAAGACTATTTAGTAGTTTTTAGTTTAGTTTTAACTTGTAATTTATTTAAAAAGACTGTTCAACGAGTCATGTTATGTCGAGTAGAAAATTATAGCAACCCTATATCTACCTGTGGGTGTCGTAAGAGCGACAGAGGGTAATTCTGCTGCATAACATATTCAGCTATAAAGAGCGGGAGCTGAGCATTGCATGATTGGGCCGAGCACTGCACGATTGGGCCGAGCTTTAATAATTACCACGCCCCGCAGAAAATCACTATAATCCAAAATTACCAAATGAAACAATTTTGGCAGTATTCGGTATACACATTTTCTTCATTAAAGTATTCTGTATACATATTTTCTTCATTAATATAAAGTATAGCCGAAGATTTAACTCCCGCTTTCACAAACAGCACTGTGGCCCGTACTCAGAGTTGCTACTCAGATCAACAATCACCTGGGATTTGATTTGAAAACCGATTAGAGACATGAAACTAAAGCTTTGTTCCGCAGAAACTTGTCTTGAGTAAGGATATGATCAATGATCATGGAAACGATAATCAAACGCTTTTTTCTTTTGTTTTTACTTTTTGTCTTTGTGAAACTTACGTCTTTGACAAACAGAAATTATTATAATTTCAATTAAATTCCAAGGAAAGTAATACAAATATCAATTATCATATCGTCAATTCGATAGCAATTGTATAAATGGATAATTCAATAGAGTTTTTATCAATATTTTACAAAATTTGTGTCACCTAGCGATAATTCTATACAAATAAAATTGATGTGTTTCTCTGCCATCGTTCGTCAATAATAATAAATGATATCAATATTATTCGTCTTTTATTTTCGCGTAAATTGAATAATGCCTTTAATTGACATTACTTTTTGTATAAAATCCACTCCATTCTATGGTTCAATTTAGTTTTCGTAAACAAAAATTGTGTTAATTTCATACTTTTGTTGACATTGTAAGAAAACGATTACGAAGCTATAGACAACAATATTTAATCCACTCAGAAGCAATATTATGTTAAAAATACATATTTTACTATTAGTTTTAGTAGCATGGTATGCAGCGGGTAAGTTTGTTTTTATATTTATTACTTTAAAAAATTCAAATAGTAGAAAATTAATATCTTTTCCGGGATATATTTTTAAAACTCTACAAGTTACCAAGGTTTTCCCTTCCATCATTTGGAAGCTTACTTTTACCTCACGTTATTCAGACACAGTACAGAATTATTGAATCGGTCCGGTTTCAATTTATTAGAAACTAGCTTTCCGCCCGCGGCTTCGCACGCGTGGGCTACTAATTTCTGTATTTTGTAGAGGCGCACAACAAAAGTCTAAAATAATTACGGTCGCATGACCGCTGATATATGCATGTGTATAGTTTTTTTCTTTTTTTTATAATTTTCTATAGAAATAGGTTTGACCAAAATCTGACGGTACGCACGCCTCTTCAAAATACAGAAAATTTTAGCCCGCGCGAAGGAAGCTGCGGGCGGAGAGTTAGTTATTTTTTGAAGAATTCATTAGACGTTTTTATCGTTTTAACCTATAGATATTGACCTTTTTATACTATTAACGTATTCGTTAAAGTATAAAAAGGCATGTCCGCAACTCAACCAAAATCTCATATTGTCACGACATTTATTGACACATTTACGACTTTAGAAGCGTATATCTCAAAAAATATTTATTTTAGCAAAAAACGCATGTACAAACCTCTACTTTATTTTCAAAGACCTATCCAATGATATCTCATTTAATGATGTATTAGCAAATTTATTTTTTTACCCTCCGATTACATGTATGGAGAGTCACCCTTAAAAATATTTTTTTTTAAATAAAATGTAGCCTATAAGTTGAACCTAATATTGGTCTATCAGCATGTGAAATTTTATCAAAATCTGCTCAGTAGTTATTACGTGATTGACGAACATACAAACAGATAAACAGACAAACAGACAAACAGACAAACAGACAAACAGATAAACAGACAAACAGAAAAAAAAAATTCTAACCATGGTTTTGGTATCTATGGAACATACATATTACATACCAATCACTCTTTTTGAAAAATATTCAATGTACAGAAATGGTTCGGTTACTCTTTTATTATATGTATAGATATTAAATTCATAACTGTATAATATAAAAATAAATCGCAAAATGTGTTGGTAGGCGTACCAATTTGGGCAATTCTTTTTTTTTAATGTAAATGAAATTCAAGGATGGATTCAAGAAACCCTAATAAAAGCCTTTTTAACTGACTTTCAAAAAAAGGAGGAGGTTATCAATTCGACCGTATTTTTTTTATGTATGTTACCGCATATCTCCGGCGTTTATGAACCGATTTGGAAAGTTCTTTTTGCATTCGAAAGAGTAGAGTTCATGTATGGTCCGATAGAAATTTGGCCCAAGTCTGATCATCTATATGGAAGATATTCCAGGGAACTCCTCGAAAATCAACTCTGCGGTTAAGGTTTAATGATGTATATATCAACTGAATTGTGACTAGATGATGTGATTACCCTTCTCAGGATAATTTTTGCCAAAAAATAGAACCGACTTCCTCGCTGTAAAAAGTAGAAAATAACTTTTATTTCATTTTTGTTGAAACCTATACAAAGTCGGTGCCTTATCTATTTTAAATTTAACAAGATTTTGCACTGACTTTGTATAGATTTCAACAAAAATGAAATAAAAGTTATTTTTACTATACTTTTTCCCATACAAACGTTTTCTAACCAAAACGTAGAGTCAATCTGAGCTTTATTGCTTTTGTATAAAGTTCATTGTTGTTTGCACGAACAAAAAGCTGCTACATCACAAATCTTTTTGACATAAAACAGTTTGTCGGGTCCGTTAGTTTTTTAATTAAAACATACAAATACTGTATATTATACAGTAATTTGATCTTTTTAATATTAGAATAGATAGAAAAATATATGTATAATAATTGTATAATATAAAATGTATAACAGGAGATCCACTAAACGAGTTCAATGAAATAGACGCTAGGATACTAGGAGGCGAGGAGGCACGAGATGGAGCATTTCCATACCAAGTGTCGCTGCGAAGGACTTTGTCGACGGAATTCCACTTCTGTGGCGGATCTATTATAAGGCCAAGATGGGTGTTGACAGCGGCCCATTGCACTATTAGGTAAATATTATTATAAAGCTGTTCGGCTTCGCTCTTCTAACTCAATGACAAAAAAAAAACAAAAACAATAACAGCCAGCCAGCTTTCTAATGGTTATTTTGCGATTGGTGCAGTAATTTTTGTGGTACACAAAAACACAAATTTACCCGTGTTGCGACGGGTTACAATACATGTGTCGTGTAAAAGTGGCGGTCAAAACAAGAACTTCCCGTCTAGATTCCGCCACTTCCAGCTCTCAACACTCAACAGTAGAGTTACACTTTCTACACCGGCGAAGACGTGGTCCCTTGCTCCGCGCGTCACTCACCCGGGTGAGGCAGGAAGGGTTCTGCGACAGAAGCCTTTCTAGCTCACTGTGAGAATCGCCACACAAAAAAAAGGACTTTCTTACTTTATTTTGCCAAAAACGTCTTCCTTAACAAGTCTCGAGCTATTTATTTAAAAACAATTATAGATCAAGTCCAACTTTATATTGAATGTATTTGATACTTAACTAAACTTGTTTCTTTTTTTAGATTAGTTTAGATTAGAGTTTACGATGTGGCGCAATGGATATCTTAGTACTTACTGAGTGGTGGTGGCAAGGTGTGAGTTCAATCCCCTCGTGAAGAAAATATAATTATCTTATATATGAACATTGTAATCTTCCTCTGTCTCCCTGATTGTGTTTTAACTTTGTTTGTTTGTTTATTTGATTGTAATGAATACTCAAACATACAGCGATCAAAAATTACTGGACCGATTTTAAAATTCTTTCACCGTTCGAAAGCTACATTATCCTCGAGTAACATAGGCTATAATTATATTATATTATAACATTATGCTATGGAAGCGAAGCTGTACACATAAGTAATTACTAATAATACATATACTATAGACAAGCTATAGTATATGTATTATTAGTAATTACAAAAAAAATGTGTTTTACTATATTAGTTATCTAGAACTAGATGGCGTCGAGTTTAAGGTTCGCGATTCTCTATTTATTTTATTTACAACATACTATGTTAAGGGGCATATTTTGATTGAAGTGATTTCTGGAATTATTCTTAATATATTCTCAAGTTCAACTCGAATCAATTTTATATCTTGTTTTAGCCTCCTACCCGAAGTGATAACAGTAGTCGTCGGAACCATATCCATCGAGTCAGGAGGAGTACGATTCGGTGTAGACAAAATTATTAACCATGAAGGTTACAACAAGACCTCTTTTGGTAATGATGTCGCTCTACTCAAAGTTTCTAAGGCCTTTACTTACAGCTCAAAAGTAGCTCCTATAGGCTTACCGGATAGAGATATCCCTGCTGGTGTAGACTGTGTGATAACAGGGTGGGGATATATCAATGTAAGTAATAAGCAAGAGAATATATTAAGTATTGACATTACAATAATCAGACCATAGTTTTATTTTTGTGTTATTAACTGCGAACAATTTTCGTCTCAAAAAGGTATATGCTAAACAAAATTATTTTCACTCGTTATGAGTGTGTTCTTGCGGAGTTAAATTTATATTTCAATATGCATTACCGTCACAATTTTGGGGGAGGGAAGGGAAATTCATACAATAAAATATTAGGAACAATTTCGAACATGTTTTTATAGCAATGCTATTCAAGGCGTTTCTGAAATGAATTCTGGTTGGACTTAAAAATCTATTGTTTAGTTGATAAAAGTGCCTAGTCAGGAAATAGACGGTCCCCATGGAAAAGATATTATATTAACGTATATTTCAGAACGATCACGAACTTCCTATAAATCTACAAGTGCTATACGTCAAGACGATATCGGTGCAGCAATGTCAGGGAGACCTGAGCAAATTCGCGAGTAACTATCCGATAGCTGAGGAACAACTGTGCACGTATTTGGCTAAAGGATACGGAATTTGTCAAGTGAGTAGTTATGAATAACCAAAACTCAGCGTTTTTTATAAGTCAAATAACTTCAGCCAGTCTCGAGTTTTAGCTAGACTAACGAACGGAAATTGATTTTTATTTATATAGATTATTATTTATGAATGCTTTAAACAGAAGCGAAAAATTCTCATATCCTCTATTATGTTCCACGAGCTTGGACCCATTTTAAATCTGTTTCAATCATTATAAATCAATTTAGGGGCGAGTAGGTGACCAGCCATCTGGCCCAAACCGATACCTTTTTTTTTTATCTTCTCCACCCAGTTCTTTTTGATTGTAATTCTCACGCGTTGCTTCACTAACGAGTATTTCGTTACTGTACATATATTCATCGACCTTAATCAACACGAGGTTTTACTTGTTTTATGGATATGACGTAGGCATTTCACCTGATAAGTGAGCCACCGTCACCGCGGCTCATGGACAACAGCAATAACAAAGTACCACTGGATATTGCCAGTTATAAAGGATCAATAATAGGAAGGAATTAACTTAGGGATACGTGAGAGTTGGAGGAGCAATATATATTTGGACGAAAAGAACAATCCTTACTTAATATGATTCATGCAAAAGTAACTCAGTCTCTTCTCCACGCCTAGAATGTATGAAACCCGAGAACAGCTAGTTAACGTAGAAGAAAATCAAAGGTTATCCATTTGCAAATTTAAATTCAGTCGTTGTTCATTACTATACACTGAAAACTTACATTACATGTAGCCATGTTTCTGCCCCGTACAGCGCACACCTGTTTCTTTGTCAGCGGATAGTTTCTTTGATACCTTCTGTATATATATTTACAATCCGGTAGTGATACTGTGTTCATTTCCAGCATCTGCAATTTTTCTGGAACTCTTCTATTGTTCTGAAAAAAATATTGTACTTTGAATAAATATTACTGCTGTTAGCGGAAGACCAACAAAACCAGCCGATGTTTAAATTCCCGGCTATGAGTTTTGAGTGTTTGTATGAATTTATTATGAAAAAAATTGTTAACTGAAGGTCTTGTGTCTTTAATACAAATTATAACGCTGTCGTATTTTTGTATTCTTCGTCATCATTGATACTCACGTTTGTGTATCCCCACCCAGTTGCTATGCATTTGACACCACCCTCTATGTCTTCCTCAGGTAGGGCTATAGCAGCTATTTTGTCGGAGTATTCAAACTCAACTTTCATTTTAAGAACAGCGATGTCGTTCGCGAACGAAGATCCATTATACCTCTCGTCGTTCGACCGCGTGTCTCGTTCCTCCTGACGAAAGGGAGTTGGTTCCGGCGACAACGGTTATCTATCTGGCTTTCAGACTGAAATATTTTTATTAAAATAAATACCTTTTTTTGTAAAGAAGAATTAATTAATACCCATGATTTTTAATTATGGACCCTCCGCAAAAGTGGAACTCCGACCCGGCAGTCCTTCTCAGTGACACTTGGTATGGGTACGCCCCATCTGGTGCATCTTTACCTCCAAGTATTTTAGTGTTGGGGTCACTAAGCGCTTGCAATGCACCTGTAACGAAGCGAGGAAATGGTTTAATCGTTACAATGTATATCGAAGGAAACGAGGATTACTTCGGAAGGAATAGGGCCAAGCCAGAGAACCTTTTAATAATTTTTCAGGTAGGAAAGTACCTTTTTTCACCTTTTAATAACATAGTGCGAGCGTGTTAAATAGCAAATGCTGTGTCACAACTAAATTTAGCAAGTAGGCTAGGAAACATAGTTATAACTGTTTTATACTTAGTATAGTTTATATCAAAATTCTGTAGCATATAAGGTGTTGGATGTCTCAATAAATAAAAAAATAAATAAAACAAAATATTACTTACCTTTTGCATACGCTACCAAAAGAATTGTCAACACGCAAACGTTTAACATTTTGTTCTATGTTTTAATGAATAATAGCGGTTTTCTCGTGCTTTATACTCCACCTTCAGTAACGGCACATTCATTATAAACACTCAACTGATCAGCAATTTAAAAGTACCTACTACTAATAGTTTATTATAATTATTACCTCTACACCTACTTTTCTTTCTTTTTTTGCAAATCCTCGCCTGGTGGTTTCCTGTAAGAGATCGCCTTAAGCGATAAGGTCGCCAATTTTTTACTTAGTTCTATGCAAATTGTATAATATATAATTTTGTTTTGTTATTTTAAACTGGTAAAAAATAATGATTATATTATCTCTCTATCTATCTATCTCCTATCTATCTATATTCCAAAATAATTTACCACGTGCCCCACCGTTACAGTATTAGATAATTTATACTTTGTATTGTTACCACTTGATGAAACTGCATTTTGATTTATTTCCAAAGGAAAACACAGGATTCCACCCTTATTATTTATTATTTTAATACATAAAATGAATTAAAAAATAGTAGCGAAACTAAAATCGGACATTAAATGCCGGAGATATGCAGTAACATACATAAAAAAATACGGTTGAACCCCCTCCTTTTATTGAAAGTCGGTAAAAAAATATCAATTAGTTTTCAACAAAACAACCTTGTACGTGACAACGGACTGCATTTTAATTCAGGCAATTAGAAAAGTATTTTTAATTTATCGTTATAGAATATAAAAAAATTCAATTATTGTAAGGAATATATACTACCCGATTAAAATGTCAAGTATTGGTAGTTTGCCTTGGCTATTTTTTGGTTTAAAAAAATGAGGTCTTAAATTTAAATTTGGAATCTGATATTGAACGAGAAGAGCTCGCACCGATGACATTACCACCCCCTCCAGCAGAAGATCGGCGTGAAGCAGGGGTGAGGCCTGTACGCCCTTTCATTCCTGTTCCATCCTGTTCCTCTCCATAAAATGCACATTCATTACTTCTTACTAGAATAAGTTTAAATATAAGATGTGTTTAGTTTATCTGAACCATAAGTTTAAGTCATTAAAGATCTTTTAATTTTTAAAATTTATATTTTGAAAACGGCTAATATTAAATACCTAGTCATGCCACCCCAAATCTATCCAGGACGCACCAGCGTCAACACGGATGCATCCTATGTTATTGTTTAAAGTTTGTCTAGACCTAAGTTAGCATTAAGATTATTGTAAGGAAATTTAATCTATACTAATATTATAAAGCTGAAGAGTTTGTTTGTTTGTTTGTTTGAACGCGCTAATCTCAGAAACTACTGGTCCGATTTGAAAAATTCTTTTAGTGTTAGATAGCCCATTTATCGAGGAAGGCTATAGGCTAGTACTGATTTGAAAACAGTAATTAATCTTTTGTAATTTAGGAATTTCTCAGTAAAAAGTATTAATGTTAACAATTTATGAAGATTGATTCTTCTCGTTAAAAATAGTT
>LQNK01000437.1:10910-37852 GCA_001586405.1 Phoebis sennae | reverse complement strand
CAGTCTCCCGTGACCACGCTCGCTGTAAAGTGCTCGAAACGTCGGGTTAAATAATAATGTAAAATAATGTATAATAAACCGCGTTTAAAATCCTTTAAAAAGTATTTTATTTAAAATTCTTTTTTATAATTTAAAAAATAAGTTAGATTGAATTTTTATTTTATTTTTCCTCAAGTAGCTATGAGTAGGCCCACCACCTGGTGCCGTATTATCGTTGAATTTTGGGACACCCTGTATATCATCCCGATATTCCTACGGGAGCGAAGCCCTGGTGCGCAGCTAGTTATGAATAAAGGAGTCTAACATCGACCGTCGTAGTATTAGTCTTGTATTTTTAGTGTTAGATCAATTATAGAGGAAGGAATGGTGTTTGGTGTCATGTGAGTAGACCTCTTCACATTCCTATCTATCCCGCTCTATTTCCTCTGATTGTGTTAGAATAAGTAACGTAGTTTCTAGACGACCTTATAAACCACAAATCTGGTTAAGGTATTAGTGTAGATTAATCTCCCTTACGACAAAAATTGCGTATAGAAATGAAGTGATTCTGCTACGACCAAAACCTCGTATACAGATAGAATTAGTGTAGATTTATTAAGTGATTACACATTAGTACACAGATTAGTATAAGTATAGATTTATATAACGTGTTACAAAGGGACATAGGGACAGAGAAAGCGACTTTGTTTTATACTATCTAGTAATGTATATAATAAATTTGTATGTATTTGTATATTTTTTATTATGTATTTGAAGTTATATTCATTAGAATCGTGGTGCATACATAGCACCGAGGAAGATACTACTTGGAGGGATTTTGGGGGAGGGCAAGGATATCGGCATGAAGCAGTATTGCACCTATTTTCGTATGGTGGGAGGCGGCGCTGTAGGTTCAAGTTCCCATCTTGTTCTTGTTTTCTGTAAAGAACCTTAATACTGTACTCGGAGGGTATTGATTGCTCTCTGCTCTAACCACAAATTAAAATTAAAAGTAAATTTTTGCCCCATTTCTTGCTCCACAATAATTAAAATGTACAACCTTATTTCTTGATAAATAAATGGATTTATTATTATTTAGCTTCACGATTCATAAATTTATTAAATTACATTTATTTATTTAAATTCTTTATTGCACAAGTAGAAATAAATAGAATGGGAAAAGCCTGTTATTAGTTCGCACCAAAGAGGATACATATTAAAACACTAAATATAAAAAGAAATATAAAAAAAATTGTCACGTCAAAACTTGAGGTTCATCAGAACTTGGCACTATAGATCACATTCACTTAGAATCAATGCAAATGCTAGAGTATATTACAATTAACGCAAAGGAGTACAAATAAGGAATATTAAAACAACTTTCTCCCAACACCATATTTATTTCAATTCATTAATAAGATTTAGATTGTCGATATCAGTAATAGTTTTCATTCTCGTCTTGTGTATTGTCTTCGATCCAATCCAAATATGCATAGACCTTCGTAAACACATCGGGGTAGCCTCGAGCGCAGGGCTTAAAGCCATAAGAAACGATGCCCACTAGCTTACCGGCGTGCGCTAACGGACCTCCAGAGTCACCCTGGAAGAAAATAAAAATTGTCTTTTTTGAAGTAAGAAGTATACAGGAAATCATAGAGATATGCAACTTAGAGTAGGTACAGTTCGAAGGAAGAGCTGGTGAGACCCAAACTATACGGGTAGTCTGTGTCTTCGGCCTCATGTACGTAGGACATTATGAAAGACATCAAGTTAGCTGTCCACGTACAAGCATCGTACGCATCGGATTCGATATTATTTGTATAGAATCTCACGAAATACGGGTACCGATGTGCACCGTACGGATCGCATTTTCTATACATGCCCCGCTTGCCTATAACATAAGAAAATCTTCTTTAATTTTCTTAATTTTGTGCGAGAGGCAGCTCATTTAGAACTCGGTACTCACTTGACACGGGGCCTTTCCTGTACCAGATAAAGCGCAAATTTGTTTCTTTGTCTTTGGATACTTGTCATTTTCTCCTAACTCTTTCCGACAATATCGCAGTGTTGTTGTCTCCATTTCCAGCACTTGCAATGTTTCAGGGTATTCCTGATCGTTCTAAAAAATGCAATTATTTTATTATATATTAGCTTTTTTCCGTAACAAGGAATATTACAGCTATCTTATGGAAAATTTTGACTAAATCATACCTCCTAAAAATTAATAAATTTTGATTAAAAAAGTAACAAACACACACACTTTCACGTTTATAATATTAGGGGGACAATAAGATACTGTGTTATTATTTACTGTGATAATAAAATAAGTGAACGAAAAATATTAATAAGAATTGCCATGACAAAAGATTTTGGTACGAGCCATAAGTCAGAAAAAGAACAGTCCTGTGGCTGAACCATTATCGATCGTCTTTTTTACGAGCGTGTCCCATAATGATTGAAGCATATTTCGGGGGATGTTAGCCGAGCCAATAATCTTTTAAAAAAATATATATGTAAAAAACCTTTTGAAGTCAGACTTCAAAGTCTATGCCTTAAAAAATGTTCTACACTGCGATATTTTCGTATGACATGTTTGGGTTTTTTGCTAGATTATAAACTCGGCTATCATCCACCAAGAGATGCGTATGTATAAAGATACTCTAATTCTAATTTTGGTGAAATTAAATAATCGTACACTCACGTTAATGTAACCCCACCCAGTCAACGTGCAGAGAACTCCACTCCCTATATCCTTATCAGCTAGAGGAATGGGAGCCACTCTATCGGAGTAGGTCAGCGCTTTTTCCAATTTCAACAGTGTGATGTCATTCGTGAATGAGGAAAGATTGAAGTTCTCGTGGTCAATAATCTGAGCAACTGAGTGGTTTGATCCTCCTTCATTGAAGAGGTTGGTTCCAGCGGTGACTATTATGTTTTCGGGTTCAAGACTACAAAATAGTTAGTTATAAAATGTCTGACATTGGTGTTGTGAGGATGTAAAATGATGGGAATAATTGAGTCTTCATTTTTTTTAATTTATACTAGCTATCCGCCTCGCAAATTCGCTCGCGTGGGTTAATTTTTTTTATAGGTGCGAAGAAAGTTAAGAAGTAACACAGCGTAATAAAAAGTTTTAAAAACAAGAACCAAGATTTAATAATTAAAAAGAAAAATTTAGAAGAGAGACGATTCTAGAAAAAGGTTTCAATAATTTTGAACAAAATGTTCTGGCGACCTCATTACTATAACAATAAATGAGTCAAAGTTACTTGAATAAACGAATTTATAAAAATACTAATAATATACAGAAATATTTCAAATCATGTAATTTTCATTTGGAATGCATTAATATTCATCTGTCTGATGGCATTTGGTTTTCTACCAACGCATAAATTGTAAATAAATAAGACTTACTCTACGGTGCAATGAGCAGCTGACAATATAAAGAATGGTTGAATTATAGAGCCCCCGCATATGTGCGCTCCATTCACGTTCCTGTACCGCACTTGGTACGGGAAGGCTCCATCTTCTGCATCGTCTCCCCCGACAATTCTAGGTTCGATAGATTCTCCCAAAACTTCTGTAACAAAATGTGGAAATGGTATAACCGTTGTGTGGTAAATAGATATGATGAGTCGATCTGCCAACCCTTGGAATATAATTCGATGGGACGGCAGATCGACTACGATCGACCAATTTTGGGTAGGGTGTTCAGGCAAATTGGAACACTTGTCTGATGCCTTTCCAATAGGTTAGGTCTGCAGTTCCATGTCGTGGTATAATAATACCACGACATGGAACCACGACATGGAACTGCAGACCTAACTGGGATAAATCTAAGTCAAATCTAAAAATTTTCATATTTTTTTTAAATGATCAGACATTAGACATATTTTCAGCTTGCATTAAACTTTTTCCATCAATTTTAATACGCGACGTTGAAAAACAAACGAAAAATTCTGTGTACATTTTTTATTCATTTTAAATAGAAAATAATAATTAATATTATTGTGTTATAACTATAAAATGTTTCTTACCTTTTGCATACGGCGCTACCAAAAGAAGTGACAAAATATAGACTAATGACATTGTGTTATGCATTTCAATTAATAACAATGTTATGTACTTATATTCCTCTATTTTTATAGGTGCCTTTTAGTAAAGCTGCGTTCATAATTAAGAATTTTGAAACACCAAATTAATTTGTGCTGTTCAATTATTACATGAAATCAAATCTCACAGCACTGTAACAGGATGTATTAATGACGATTGATAACAATATAATCGCGATATGCGGATAAGAGTTGTATATTACTTCGTCGCTATTTTCCACGTGCTTTTGACACTTCCAATTTAAAACAATTATTTCCAAAAGTTGATTTTTTATTCTTTCAATTCTGTGTTCGATAGATATTAAAATTAAATCACCATTGCAATGTGTAGAAACCTCTTTACTTTATGATGCAAAGGATATATCTTCTTCCTAAGAACTAGTTAGAGTTACCATAGGGATCGACCCTGGGACCTATACTTTTCATAATGTACTGTATAAGTTTTAACAATTCTTAAATTCCTGTATATCATCTTAAAGGTTCTATTACGATACCTCACACGCATACCTCATGTACATGTTGGTTTAAAACATACATCTTTCTTCAAATGAAATGATATGAATAAAAATTATAAAAAAAATTTAAGCCCCAGAAAAACGATTCTTAAATATTCATATAATTCTCTTATCTTTTTAATAGACCATTCAACACGAGACATAATAATTTAAGAATTATCACAAACACCAATGATAGCATGTAATATACGCGTCTAATACAGGTTATCTATAAGTTTAAAAATAGACCGGACGCATCTACTCAAAATTTTACTCATCAATAAAACATTCCTTATTTTTTTAAGGAAAGACAAATTTTTAATTTTGTATGCTATAGCAGGCAAGCGGGGCATGCGGTTCACCAGATGTTAAGTGATCAATCGCAGCCCATGAACATCTACGATATCAAAGTGTTGCCGATGCCTTGCTTTGTATTTTCAAAATTTGAAAAAACTCTATAAAATGTTTAAATTAGTTAAACCAACTGTAACTAACTAAATTTGTTAACGAACCTAGTTTTGTAACTAGTATGTAACAAAGTATTTAAGAGGAAAACTCCAGTATGTTATGCCGGTTTCCTAGATTTATCAAAAGCCTTCGAGATGGTGTCGTATGATCTTCTTTGGCAAAAAGCATTTACATTTATCCAGACCATTTGATTCAATATAACAATAATGAAGCAGTACCACGGGTCAGACTTGTGGCATAGAAGCCTGACTTATTTTTATTGTTATTTTATAAAGCCCATTTATACTCTCTGTTAATAAATAAAATGAATGATTTTTATTATTGTTGAGAATGCTTTACAATACATTTAACATAAACGTCACGTTGATTTTGCATGCGTCGTTGATAAACATAATAAAAATTTAATTTCGAGAACTTTTTGTTCCTAGTTTGTTTTTAATAATTTAGCACAGAAACTTTTTAAATAAGCCGTCATTAAAATGAAAAGTTGATTTTTTATATTCCTTGAAATAAACTTTCCATAGAATACGTCTTAAATGATCATCATTATTTTCAAGTGTCATTGGCGCTAGGTTAAGATTCATATCTCACGAAATAATAAAAAACATATCCATAAACATCATAATTTACGTAATGCATTTATTTTGTAAATAACTCCTTTTTATCTAATACAACAAGTTAACTATTGTTTTTATGCCTAATACATATTGAAATTTGTATTTAACGACGATTATTAGTTTTATCAAAATATATTTTGGCAGTAAGGCAGCGCACATACACGGTTTCAAAATAAAATTAACATGCCATTTTTTGTCCACGTACGACACTAAACTTCTACAAAAGTCAGGGTATCCGGTGATAACCAGAAAAATTGTGTAAAAAAGGACGCAAGGAGGATCAAAGAAAATCCAATGTAGATATGCGTTTATTTTCACTCGTCGATTTTTAGTATTTTGACCTAATAAAAATATATATTTATTAGTATGCGCCTTTGTGTGCAATTACCTTTATATGCATAAAATAGTATATATTAGAAGAAAATGCTCAAATTTGTTACAATAATTCGGAAAAGCAGCACAGAACATGGGAATATTATTAATTTTATCGTTTCTTTCAGCGGCGTGGTGCGCAAGTGGTAAGATTCTTAATTAACTATATAAACGCAGATAAAATTATAACCATAGTTTGGGTTCTATTAAACATACATATTGCATAGCAAATACTTTTTTTAAATATTCAATTAACAAAAATGGTCTGGTTACTTTTTTATATGTATAATTTTTTTTTAAACAGGGGTCCCTTCGGAGGGGTCTAAGGTTCTTGAGCCTAGAATAGTCGGCGGTGGCGAGGCACCAGAAGGAGGGTTTCCATACCAAGTGTCGCTGAGACGCCCTGGGCCGAAGGCGGCTCACTTCGCTGGAGGCTCCATCATTAGTAAGAACTGGGTTCTAACAGCTGCCCACTGTACATTTGGGTATGTAGTTCATATTCCTTATATTTCTTTTTTTTTATTG
This sequence comes from Phoebis sennae, assembly GCA_001586405.1. NCBI lineage: Eukaryota > Metazoa > Arthropoda > Insecta > Lepidoptera > Pieridae > Phoebis > Phoebis sennae. The sequence continues at coordinate 31,285 of LQNK01000437.1, read as the reverse complement.
ACATGCAGGCAAATCAAAGGTCACCTGATGGAAGGTGATCATCCGCCTATAGTTACTTCCGATGTTATGGGCATCTTGAGAACGTTGCCGGCCTTTAAGATATTTGTATCTCCTCTTGAAGATTGTTGGCAAAAACAGTTTTGTATCCTCTCTTTTGTATCATAAACATCTTCATCTCGCGTATTTGTTCGCGTTAAATTGGTAGTTCTTAAATGAAACAAAGGTATTATATATATATATATATATATATAAGATTTCCATAGATTAATTAGATGTAATAATATTAGATTAGAATATTTTTTAATCCATCGGATTTTGATGAAACTTCAATTATCTCGATAAATATGCATTTTCTGAAAGCATAAACTTTGATTGTTTCCGTTGAAAATCCGTTGCGTAGTTGTAAATATTTAAGCATACAAAGAGACATAGGGAAAGGGAAAACGACTTTGTTTTATGCTACGTAGTGATGATGAAAAGTACTCTCTTTAAAACAAACACAAGAAAATACTTATATAAGATTTCTTTCAGGCTCACGCCGAAAGATATAGGAGTTGTTGTTGGCACCAACTCGCTATCATCAGGAGGCAGCAGGCACACAGTATCACAGATTATAAACCACGAAAATTTTAACACGTCCAGCTTGGCTAATGACATCGCATTACTTCAAATAGACGGCGTTTTTCATTTTTCAGAAAGAGTAGCTATGATAGAACTCGCAGACAAAAATACGCCTGCTGGAGTTAAATGCGTAGTGACGGGATGGGGGGTCACACAGGTGAACATTTGTGGCGTTTTATTTATTTAAAATCTTACATTATTATTACAGGCTTAGCCTAATACAACAATGTAGAAACTTACATCTTTTAGTAACTTAAATATTTGTACACTTTTATTTCAAACTCCGTCATTGTGCAGTTAAATAGATCCATCTCACGACACACGGAATTCAAGATTCATAATGCCTTAATGTAAGGGGTGCAAATTTCAAGACATTAGTGCGTGAGACTGAATCTGCAAACAATTGTCCTCTAGGTCCCTGGCGCCTATCGATATTGGGAACAATAATGTTAAGAGCATTCAATACATCATACTTACCTTGTATTGCATATGTATTTATCTGAATGGCAGAGCCTTATAGGGTGTAAACATTTTGTTTCCTTTTCTTAGACTTTCTGATCCTGAAATAATGAAAAGAAAAGATTTATTTTTTTGTTTATATTGAATAGTCTTTGAAACTATAGGACCGATTTGGATATATACGCGGGGAAACCGCGGAGCTCAGCTAGTTTGTGGTAAAATAACCATGGGAAATAGATTTTATTTTATATATACACATAGATTCAACTAATATCATATTAGATTGTAAACTCTGCACCGACGCTTGTTACAATGATAAATCTTTTTTTACACAAACAGAAAAAAGGGTCTTCGCCTGACAAATTAAAAGACTTGTACCCTAAAACGATATCAGTAGAACAATGTAAAGAAGCCTTGAAAAGACCTACAGTTACTGAAAACACTGTTTGCACCTATCTGGGCAAAAACCAGGGAGTGTGTAGTGTAAGTTGAACTTTTATTGTATTAATTTTATTCTATTTAAATTGTATTTATTCAAAGATGGAGTTTTTTTTTTATGTTATAGCAGGCAAGCGGGGCATACGGTTCACCTGATGTTAAGTGACTGACCGTAGCCCATGAACATCTTCAACATCAGAGTGTCGAGATGCCTTGCTGGCTCAAAGGAGTGGGAGGGGATAGGGAGAGGATTAATCATGGGAAGTTGGGAGAGGCGCAGGATAGGGCGGGAGAGGTATGGGATGGGAATACAGGCCTCCGGGCACCCGTTCACCGTACGAAACACAGTGCAACACTGTTTCACGCCGGTTTTCTGCTGGGGAGGTAGTAATTGCACCGGTCTGAGCTTGGCCCAATCGTGCAATGCTCGGCTCCCACTCTTTTACTACTAGCTGAAGATGTTATCCAGAAGAATTACCCTCTGTCGCAATTCTAACACCCGTATTCTAAGAAGTTGCCTTATTTTTCTTTCGCTCAATGGTTACGTCAAATACGACGTATGGCAAATTTAATTCGAAAATTCATGATTGAAGTAACATAAAATATGATATTGTTATCACAGATAAGAGAATATAAGGCAGATGGAGTGCTGCTTAAGACTCGAATGACGCCGAAAAGCAAATACTAACTTCAAAAGCAAATGCAGGAATGTTCGTCTAGTTTGACACAACACGTCACGTGAGCTTCGTAATTTTCAAATTTTACTCACACAGATACTCGTGCATCTGTTACGTGCCTGTAATTAGCGTCACTCGAGTCTTCGTGCCGAGTCGTCTGCCTTTTATTTTCTAATGTGATTGTAATAAATAGTTGGAAGTAACGGGTGGAGGTGTTAAGTTTTCTTCTCCGAATTCGATGGCACTATCTATACAGCTGCGGTTATGCATTGAATTTTTTTTTTGCAGAGTGACTCTGGTGGCCCCGTGGTGGACGTGAATACAAAGAAACAGATCGGTATCGTTTCTTGGATAGTCCCTTGCGGTGCCGGGTACCCTGACGTACATACGAGGGTGTATAAATACCGGGACTGGGTCAAAGATAAAATAGATAATGCGTAACGTTGGTGTAACGAGTAAAAGTTACATTATTAACATGACTTTTGGGCTAGATAAATGCAAGACACTTATTTTATATTTATTATACAAAGTAAGCAATAGTGATGATATAATGTTAAATCCAGATATAAACATAACGGCCATGGGAACTACCGAATTTTATCGATATTTAGGAATAAATCAAACACATTCAATAGACCTTACACAATTAAAGAAAAATCTTAAATCTGAATATATCAGGAGAGTAATAGCTTTATGTAAAAAAAACTGAATGCCAAAAATTTAATCAAATCAATAAATACTTTTGCAGTTCCAGTTTTAACTTTTCCAGTTTTAATATTAAGCGAATAGAAATAAGAACACGATCTACTTTGACCGAGTTTAATTATCATCATCCTTAATCAGCTATAGAGAGACTGACAACAAGGAGGTCAAAAGGTGGACGAGGATTAATTGATCTACAAAGATTATGGAGCGAACAACTTACGAACGAGCGAAAAATCTGCGAGAATTATTTTATTAAAAAATCGAAAACTATTAAAACACATGCAGCAATAGTATCTAATGATAATAATTATACCCCACTTAGTCTAAAGCAAAGAGAAAGACAATTTAGTACAAGACAAGAAAAGGATAAAGAAAAATTCGATAGATGGAGACAGAAGAGTTACATGGAAGGCATATGAAAGAGCTGGAAAAAGATCATAGACATGCAGGCATCTAATGAATGGCTAAAGAAGGGCTACCTCTTTCCCGAAACTGAAGGTTTTATAGTAGCGATACAAGAACAAATCATAAATACCCGAAATTTTAAAAAGTACATTTTAAAAGAAAACATAGATGATAAATGCCGGAAATGCCAAAGAGCCCCCGAAACCATCCAACACATAACTAGAGTATGCCTTAGTTTAGCCCAAAATGATTATTCGCACCGACATAATCAAACTGTGCATTATTTACATCAAAAGTTAGCTGCAAAATATAATTTTATAGCAGGAAAACTAACTCCTTATTACACCTACAAACCCAAACCTGTTCTCGACAGCCCCTCATTCAAAATTTATTATGATCGTGCCATTCTCACTGATAAGACCATCTATTACAATAGACCAGACAAAACCCTAGTTGAGAAACACACGAAAACTGCCTACCTCATAGACATCACCATCCCGAATACTCACAACATCTTAAAACCAATTTCTGAAAAAATCAATAAGTACGGAACTTAGAGATGAAATACTTAGAATCTGGAAGCTTAATACAGTACACATTATACCCATCGTCATATCTTGCACAGGAATAATCCCGAAACACCTCTACCACAGGCTTAAAACCCTCGGACTTCCACCCAAAAGTTATCTTACGATGCAAAAGGCAGCTAACCTGAATACGTGCAGGATAGTACGAAAATGTTTATCTACTGACTCTGAATCTCCGTATCGTCCATTAATAACCTACACAAAAACTAGCGGTCCTTGGTGGTTCTGCCCGCTTGTTAAAATCACCAAAAAAATGGGAGAAAAGAATAAGAGATGATAAATAATAATAATAAAATCCTTTATTTGGCATCATACATGCATACAAAAATAATTAAAACACTTTCTACTCTTCCGTAACACGATGCCAAAAACGACTTGCATCAGCACAAAAACTGCAACGCATCAGATAAAGTGGTAAACACTAATATACATTAATCCTACTACTATTATAAAGGCGAAAGTTTGTAAGTATGGATGTATGGATGTATGGATGTTCGTTGCTCTTTCACGCAAAAACTACTGCACCGATTATGATGAAACTTGGTATACATACAGGTAAGGGTTCAAAATAACATATAGGCTACTTTTAATCCCGGAGTTGCCACGGGATCAGACGTTACGCGGGTGAAACCGCGGGGCGTGTCTAGTTTGAGAATAAAGTAGTGGAAAAGGTGGCTTTATTGCCTAGAGCAATCTCTACCAGACAACCTTTGGGCATAGAATGAGGAAAGCCTGTTGTATTAGTAAGCACCAAAGGGCAAACTATACATATTTTTGTCAATGGAGAATGTTACTAGGTATGCCAAATAGGTTGAAAGTTTGTTACAGTATAGCTTGTACCTATACAAATACACTGTTTTTTGTTGCAGTCAAAAATACCAAGTAGTTTTCATTTTATAAGCTTTTAAACTTTCGAGTTCCGCTAAAGTCACGTGACCGCTTGTGACGACATAAAACAGACGCCGCGCGGGCCGCGCTACTTCGCAACGTGTGGGGAGCGCTATAGCGAGCGCATGAGCTGTCTGTTTTATGACGTCACACCGCCGCAATCGCCGCGTCGGGCGGTTACGATTTGTTTTGCTTATAAATCAAAAACTAATTGACGTAACAAAATAATTTTTTCAACAGTATTTTTTACTTAAAAAAACAATATGAAAAGCTAAAAATCAAAATTTGTTAACATTCTTCATTACGTCAAACCTTGAGCTTCATTGAAATCAGAACATGGCACCCACATAAATCACATTCACTAAGAATCAATGCAAATGGTATGAGTATATTTCCAAACGTTCTTACTAACGCAAAGGAGTACAAATAAGAAATATTAAAACAACTCCCTCCCTTCACCATATTTATTTCAATTCATTAATAAGATTTAGATGGTCGATATCAGTAATAGTTTTCATTCTCGTCTCGTGTATTGGCTTCGATCCAATCCAAATATGCATAGACCTTCGTAAACACATCGGGGTAGCCTCGACCGCAGGGCTTAAAGCCATAAGAAACGATGCCCACCAGCTTACCGGCGTGCGCTAACGGACCTCCGGAGTCACCCTGGAAGAAAATGAAAGACATCAAGTCCACACATGAGCATCGTACGGATCGCTTTTTCTATTCAAATATTTATTGTGTTCCCGAATGTTGAAAAACGGTTTTTCAGTCGTACAGTCCCCCAATAAGCATTGTATGGATCTCGTTTTCTATTCAAAAAATGATTTTTGGACTTCTCCATTAAGAATATTAGAAGAAAAATGAGTTCTTTTGGAAAATACTTAATTTTCCATTTTTAGTGATCTATATTCACACATCTTTCCTTATACTAGTATTACAAAGCTGCTAAATTTGAAAACGGGTATTCGTACACACAAACAAGTTTTTAGAAAGGAAGGTAGTTAAGGTACTCACTTGACACGCGGCCTTTCCTGTACCAGATAAAGCGCAAACTTGTTTCTCTGTCTTTGGATACTTTTCATTTTCTCCTAACTCTTTCCGACAGTATCGCAATGTAGTTGTCTCCATTTCCAGCACTTGCAATGTTTCAGGATTCTCCTGATCGTTCTAGAAAGTGCAATTATTTTATTATATATTATGGTTATCTTACTAAGAGTTATTAAATTTTGTTCAATACGCACACCTTCACGCTTATAATATTAGAAAAAAAGAAAGAAAAAAAATATATTCCATACACATGTATGTACATATAGTAAAAATGAGAAAATAAAAACTATATATTAGTAGGACAATAAGATGTTGTGTTATCATTTACTGTGAACGGAAAATATTAATAAGAATTGTCATGACAAAAGATTTATGTAGCAGCCATAAGTCAGAAAAAGAACAGTCCTGTGGCTGAACTATTTTTGATCGTATTTTTTAGGAGGACATACAGTGTGACCCGTAATGAGTGAAGCATCTTTTGGGGGATAGCCGAGCGAATAATCGTTTAAAAAAATATATGTCAAAAAACTTTTGAAGTCAGATTTCAAAGTCTGTGCTTTAAAAAAATATTCTACACTGCGATATTTTCGTATGACATGTTTGGGTTTTTTGCTAGATTATAAACTCAGCTATCATCCACCAAGAGATGCGCATGTACAAAGATACTCTAATTCTAATTTTGGTGAAATATAGCGCCTTATTTAATGCAAGTGCAAGTGCACTATACATAAATTAATTACATACATAAAAAATAGTATACTCACGTTTATGTAACCCCACCCAGTCAACGTGCAGAGAACTCCACTCCCTATATCCCTATCAGCGAGGGGAATGGGAGCCACTCTATCGGAGTAGGTCAGCGCTTTTTCCAATTTCAACAGTGTGATGTCATTCGTAAATGAGGAAAGATTGAAGTTCTCGTGGTCAATAATCTGAGCAACGGAGTAGTCTGATCCTCCTTCATCGAAGAGGTTGGTTCCAGCGGTGACTATTATGTTTTCGGGTTCAAGACTAAAAAATGGTTAAATATAAAATGTCTGACATTGCTGTTGTGGGGTTGCAAAATTATGGGAATAATTAATTTTTCATTTTTTTTTTATACTAGCTTTCCGCCCCGCGATATTCTTCGCGTGGGTTACAATTTTTTTATAAAGATGCGAAGAGAGTTAAGAGGTAATACACCATAATAAAAAGTTTTAAAAACAAGAACCAAGATTTAATGATTAAAAAGAAAAATTGTAAAGGGGAATAGGACTTACTCTACGGTGCAATGAGCAGCTGACAATATAAAGAATGGTTGAATTATTGAGCCCCCGCATATGTGCCCTCCATTCGCGTCCCTGTACCGCACTTGGTACGGGAAGGCTCCATCTTCTGCCTCGTCTCCCCCGACAATTCTAGGTTCGATAGATTCTCCCAAAACTTCTGTAACAAAATGTGGAAATGGTATAAACGTTGTGTGGTAAATAGATATGATGAGCCGATCTGCCGTCCCATCGAATTATATTAAAAGAGCTGGCACCAATTTTGGGTAGGGTGTTCAGGCAAATTGGAAACTTGTCTGATGCTTTTCCTATTACACTCCGACATGGAACTGCAGACCTAACTGGGATAAATCTAAATCAAATCTAAAAATTTTAATATTTTTTTTAAATGATCAGACATTAGACATAATATTTTCAGCGTGCATTAAACATCTACTAAAAATTGGTTCTAGGTCTCGGACTACTTTGGGTGTGAAAGAATAGAAAATATACCTGCGTTTACTCATATACTTTTTCCATCAATTTTAATACGCGACGTTGAAAAACAAACGAAAAATTCTGTGTACATTAATGCTCCCACTATAAATGAATACAATGTTTTATATACTTATTTTATTCGTTTTAAATAGAAAATAATTAATATAATGTGTTATAACTATAAAATGTTTCTTACCTTTTGCATACGGCGCTACCAAAAGAAGTAACAAAATATAGACTAATGACATTGTGTTATGCATTTCGATGAATAACAATGATATGTACTTATATTCCTCTATTTTTATAGGTGCCTTTTAGTAAAGCTGCGTTCATAATTAAGAATTTTGAAACACCAAATTAATTTGTGCTGTTCAATTATTACACGAAATCAAATCTCACAGCACTGTAACAGGATGTATTAATGACGATTGATAACAATATAATCGCGATATGTGGATAAGTGTTGGATGTTACTTCGTCTCTATTTTTCGCGTGCTTTTGACACTTCTAATTTAAAATCATTTTTTCCATAAGTTGCCTTTCTATGCTTTCAATTATGTGTTCAATATCTGGTTGATATTTAAATCATATCATCATTGCAATGTGTACAATCCTCTTTACTTTATGATGCAAAGAAAATATCGTCCTAAGAACTAGCAAGAGTTTTCATAGGGATCGATCCTGGGACCTATATTGTTTATAAAGTACATTATAAGTTCTAACACTTCTTAAAAATATTGTAGTGTTTAAAAATCATATCATAATAAAATTTGAATTAATATTTAAACTTTTAGGTGTCTGTGTAATATTCAAGCCGCTGCTACCAAAGGAATTTTAGTTGGATTAGGTGAAAGGATAGTTTTAAGGACATATAGACCTCGAAATTAACGTGATCGATACATGATGAATTTTCAAATTTGTTCTTCTTTAGTTCTTATATTGTAATTAAAATATAATGGTATAATGCGTTGAGACTATATTTAATATGGGACATCTAATTTAATTTTCTGTTTTTGTTTTTGATATTTTTTGTTTCTTCTGTCATTATATTTTCATATATTTTTGTAACTAATTGTTGTGTCTTTTTCTATGTCTATGTCACCTTTAAGGTTCTATTACGATACCTCACACGAATACCTCATGTGGTAATGTACATGCTGGCTTAAAACGTACTTTTTTCATCAAATGAAAAAAAAAATATAAAAAAATTGTAAGCCCCAGAAAAACAATTCTTAAATTCCTATGTCATCACTCGTAAATATTCATATAATTCTCTTATCTTTTTAATAGACCATTCAACACGAGACATAATAATTTAAAAATTATCACAAACACCAATGATACCATGTAATATAAGCGTCTAATACAGGTTATCATTAAGTTTAAAAATAGACCAGACGCATCAATAAAATCTTATTTTTTTAAGAGAAAGAAAACTGTATGTTATAGCAGGCAAGCGGGGCATGCGGTTCACCTGATGTTAAGTGACTGACCGCAGCCCATAAACATCAGTGTCGAGATGCCTAGCCGGCTTGAAGAAAGAGGCGGGGCTAAGGAAAGGATTAATAATAGGAAGTTGGGAGAGGAGTAGGACAGGTGGGGGGAGGGATAGGATGGGAATACAGGCCTCCGGGCACCCGCTCACCGTACGAAACACAGTGCAATACTGCTTCACGCCGGTCTTCTGCTGGGGAGGTGGTAATTGCACCGGTGCGAGCTTGGCCCAATCGTGCAATGCTCGGCTCCCACTCTTTTCTTGCTGGAGATGTTATGCAGCAGAATTACCCTCTGTCGCCTCTTACGACACCCACGGGCAGAAATGGGATGCCGACACATGTATTCTACCCGTCGCCATACGGGGTTTATGTTACAGTAGGCAAGCGGGGCATGCGGTTGAACATGAACATCTACAACATCAAAGTGTTATCAATGCCTTGCCTCGTATTTTCAAAATTTGAAAAAAATCTATAAAATGTTTAAATTAGTTAAACTAACTTAAACGTTAAATTTAGTTAGTAACAACTAACTAAATTTGTTATATAACCTAGTTTTGTTATATCTTTTGTTACTAGTATGTAACAAAGTATTTTGATTGACCCCGTCTGCAGCACCTTAAATTATTTAGTTTAACGAACATGAATACATGTAGTTATTTGAAAGGAAGAATGTTTATTCCATACACATGTAGGTACATAGAGTGAACACAAACAAAAAATAAGATGAGAAAAACTTCAATTTTCTCTAAAGCAAACTGCCCAATACTACACTTAGAGGAAAACTCCAGTATGTTATGCCTGTTTCCTAGATTTATCAAAAGCCTTCGAGATGGTGTCGTATGATCTTCTTTGGCAAAAAGCATTTACATTTATCCGGACCATTTGATTCAATATAACAAAAATTGAAGCAGTACCATGGGTTAGACTTATGGCGTAGAAGCCTGACTTATTTTTTTATTGTTATTTAATTATTTAATCAAGCCCATTTGAATTCTCCATTAATAAATAAAATGAATGATTTTTATTATTATTGAGAATGCTTTACAATACATTTAACATAAACGTCACGTTGATTTTGCATGCGTCGTTGATAAACATAATAAAAATTTAATTCCGAGAACTTTTTGTTCCTAGTTTGTTTTTAATAATTTAGCACAGAAAAAAATATCCATAAACATCATAATTTATGTAATGCATTTATTTTGTAAATAACTCCTTTTTATCTAAGATAACAAGTTAACTATTGTTTTTATGCCTAATACATATTGAAATTTGTATTTAACAACGATTATTAGTTTTATCAAAATGTATTTTGGCAGTAAGGCAGCGCACATACACGGTTTCAAAATAAAATTAACATGTCATTTTTTGTCCACGTACGATACTAAACTTCTACAAAAGTCAGGGTATCCGGTGATAGCCAGAAAAATTGTGTAAAAAAGGACGTAAGGAGGATCAAAGAAAATCCAATGTAGATATGCGTTTTAGTATTTTGACCTAATAAAAATATATATTTATTAGTGCCTTTGTGTGCAATTACCTTTATATGCATAAAATAGTATATATTAGAAGAAAATGCTCAAATTTGTTACAATAATTCGGAAAAGCAGCACAGAACATGGGAAAATTATTAATTTTATCGTTTCTTTCAGCGGCGTGGTGCGCAAGTGGTAAGATTCTTAATTACCTATATATTCAATTTTAACGCAAAAAAAAAGTTATAACCATAGTTTTGGGTTCTATTAAACATACATATTTCATAGCAAATACTCTTTTTAAATATTCAATTAACTGAAATGGTCTGGTTACTTTTTTATGATATGTATAATTTTTTTTTGAACAGGGGTCCCTTCAGAGGGGTCTAAGGTTCTTGAGCCTAGAATAGTCGGCGGTGGCGAGGCACCAGACGGAGGGTTTCCATACCAAGTGTCGCTGAGACGCCCTGGGCCGAAGGCGGCCCACTTCGGTGGAGGCTCCATCATTAGTAAGAACTGGGTTCTAACAGCTGCCCACTGTACATTTGGGTATGTAGTTAATATTCCTTATATTTCTTTTTTTTTATTGACAAGCAGGCAAATCAAAGGTCACCTGATGGAAGGTGATCATCCGCCTATAGTTACTTCCGATGTTATCTTGAGAACGTTGCTGGCCTTTAAGATATTTGTATCTCCTCTTGAAGATTGTTGACAAAAACAGTTTTGTATCCTCTCTTTTGTATCATAAACATCTTCATCTCGCGTATTTGTTCGCGTTAAATTGGTAGTTCTTAAATGAAACAAAGGTATTATTTCATCCAATCCCAGCTGGATTAGATGATTTCCATAGATTAATTAGATGTAATAATATTAGATTAGAATATTTTTTAATTCATCGGATTTTGATGAAACTTCAATTATCAAAAAATTCAAAAACATTTATTTGCCAGAATACAATAGTGATGGGATCTAATATATTCTACTCAAATATTGAGTGTAGCAAATTAATAGTTACATTAAATTATTATAAAATTATACAGATAATAAATAGATCGAAATTCAAATAGCCATGTCAAAATTTATACATATAAAAACGTCAATATTAATTAAATTCACATAAGTATTCATCGATGTCATAAAATTGTTTCTTCATCAACCATTGCGTCAACCTTCGGCGAGATAAAGTCATAGGTAAATTTTTGATGTCCTCTGGAATTTTATTAAAGATTCTAATTGTCATAAATACAACACTATTTTTGGCCATAGTTATTCTATATGTTGGAAAATACAATTTATTATGATGATGTGTGTTGGTGTTCACATTTCCTTTTTTCTTAAAATATTCTGGATGATTATCTCGATAAATATGCATTTTCTAAAAGCATAAACTTTGATTGTTTCCGTTGAAAATCCGTTGCGTTGTTGTAAATATTTAAACATACAAAGAGACATAGGGACAGGGAAAACGACTTTGTTTTCAACTACGTAGTGATGATGAAAAGTACTCTCTTTAAAACAAACACAAGAAAATACTTATATAAGATTTCTTTCAGGCTCACGCCGAAAGATGTAGGAGTTGTTGTTGGCACCAACTCGCTATCATCAGGAGGCAGCAGGCATACAGTATCACAGATTATAAACCACGAAAATTTTAACACGTCCAGCTTGGCTAATGACATCGCATTACTTCAAATAGACGGCGTTTTTCATTTTACAGAAAGAGTAGCTATGATAGACCTGACAGACCAAGATACGCCTGCTGGAGTTAAATGCGTAGTGACGGGATGGGGGGATACACAGGTAAATATTTGTGTTGTTTTATTTATCTATTTTAAAATCTTATATTATTACAGGCTTAGCCTAATACAACAATGTAGAAACTTACATCTTTTAGTAACGTATATATTTGTACACTTTTATTTGAAGCTCCGTCTTTGTGCAGTTGAAGAGATCCATCTCACGACACACGGAATTCAAGATTCATAATGCCTTAATGTAAGGGGTGCAAATTTCAAGACATTAGTGCGTGGATCTGCAAACAATTGTCCTCTAGGTCCCTGGCGCCTATTGAAATTGGGAACAATAATGTTCAGAGCATCCAATACATCATCATACTTACCTTGTATTGCATATGTATTTATCTAAATGGATCCTTATAGGGTGTAAACATTTTGTTACCTTTTCTTAGACGATAATGAATACAACAGAACGGAATTAGGTAAAATGTTTAATCTATTCATCTGATACTCAAATTATAAAAATATCTATTTGTTTACATTGGATAGGCTCCGAAACTATAGAACCGAGTCGGATGAAATTTTGTACAGAAACTCTTATAAAACTCGGAAATAACATAGCAGACCAATTGCCATCACTTCCTTGCTTTCCAAAACAATGGAGTCCATTATTAACTGCCAGCTCCTCAGGTACCTAGAGGAGCACCAGCTGATTAACGATCGACAATACGGATTCCGTAGCGGTCGTTCAGCTGGTGATCTTCTAGTCTATCTGACTCACCGATGGGCGGAAGCAGTCGAAAGCAAGGGTAGGGTAGGTAGAGGCATTGGCTGTAAGTTTGGATGTAGCGAAAGCCTTTGATCGGGTTTGGTACAGAGCACTTCTCTCGAAACTACCATCTTTTGGACTTCCCGAGAGGTTATGCGATTGGGTCGCCAGCTTTTTCAAGGATCAGAGCATTAAGGTCGTAGTCGACGGTTCTTGCTCCTCCCTTTTACCTGTGAATGCTGGTGTCCCACAAGGCTGCGTGCTATCCCTTACTCTGTTCCTCCTGCATATCAATGATATGCTGCAAGTCAGCGGCATTCATTGCTATGCGGATGACAGTACGGGAGATGCACTGTACTTCGGCCATGCAAATATCTCTAGGGATCGCCTGCAGGAGTACCGAAACAAACTTGTGTCTGAAGTCGAGACTTCACTCGATCAAGTCTCAGATTGGGGACGACGTAATCTCGTCGAGTTCAACCCCCACAAGACACAGGTTTGCGCGTTTACCGCTAAAAAGACCCCATTTGTCGAATCACCTCGGTTATTGAGTACTTTTTTTTTTTTTTTTTATGGCAGAGCAGGCAAAGGAGCAAGTGGGTCATATATATATATATATATATATACTTCCCTTAATATATCGCCGAAGATCGGAATCCTTGGTGTTGACATTTCGAGTGACGTTCAATTCCGCGGTCATTTGGAAGGCAAGGCCAAGCTGGCCTCGAAAAAGCTTGGGGTGCTCAGTAGATCGAGACAGTACTTCAAGCCGGCCCACCGACTTCAGCTGTACAAGGCTCAGGTGCGGCCGCATATGGAGTACTGTTCTCATCTCTGGGCGGGAGCCCCACAGTACAAACTCCTTCCTTTTGATCGCAACCAACGTCGGGCTGCTCGAATTGTCGATGACCGTAGGCTTTCCGGTAGGCTCGATCCGTTATCGATACGAAGAGATGTTGCATCCCTTTGTGTCCTGTATCGAATATATTATGGGGAGTGCCCAGAGGAATTGATGAGGTGATAGTCCATGATGAGGTGACCATGAGAAATCGATTTTTTTATATATACACATAGATAAAACTAATATCATATTAGATTGTACAACTTATTGTACAACTTTACACCAACGCTTGTTACAATGATAAATCTCTTTTTACAGAACGGCTCTACGCCTGATAAATTAAAAGACTTGTACCCTAAAACGATATCGGTAGAACAATGTAAAAAAAAACTGAAAAGACCTACAGTTACTGAAAACACTGTTTGCACCTATCTGGGCAAAAAACAGGCTGTGTGTACAGTAAGTTGAACTTTTACTGTATTAATTTTGTTCTATTTCATTTGTATTTATTCAAAAATGGAGTTTTTTTTGTTATGTTATAGCAGGCAAGTGGGGCATGCGGTTCACCTGATGTTAAGTGACTGACCGTAGCCCATGAACATCTTCAACATCAGAGTGTCGAGATGCCTTGCCGGCTTAAAGGAGTGGGAGGGGATAGGGAGAGGATTAATCATGGGGAGTTGGGAGAGGCGCAGGATAGGGCGGGAGAGGAATGGGATGGGAATACAGGCCTCCGGGCACCCGTTCACCGTACGAAACACAGTGCAACACTGTTTCACGCCGATTTTCTGCTGGGGAGTTGGTAATTGCACCGGTACGAGCTTGGCCCAATCGTGCAATGCTCGGCTCCCACTCTTTCATAGCTGAAGATGGTATGCAGAAGAATTACCCTCTGTCGCCTCTTACAACACCCACGGGTAGAAAAGGGGTGGCGACACATGTATTCTAATCCGTCTCCACACGGGTTGAGAAAAAGATGATTCAGTTTTCGATCAATCGATTAATAAGGAGATTATTTATTATGCACGGACATTATGAATAATGATGTGCCATTTTAATATTATCATTATTTATAACATTGTCTGGTCATTAAGAATATCGTTATGTTACCATTGGGCAATTTGATAACAGAGCTAAATTGGATGTTGTGTAGGCGAGGAAAGGGTTTTTGTTGAGTTCTTCATTGATTTGATTCTCATCGGAGGCAGAAGAATTCTAACACCCGTATTCTAAGAAGTTTCCTTATTTTTTCTTTCGCTCAATGGTTACGTCAAATATGACGTATGACAAATTTAATTCGAAAATTCGTGATTGAAGTAACATAAAATATGATATTGTAATCACAGAAATGAAGCAAATACAAAAATGTTCGTCTAGTTTGACACAACACATCACGTGAGCTTCGTAATTTTCAAATTTCACTCACACAGATGCACGAGTCACCTGTAATTAGCGTCACTCGAGTCTTCGGAACACTCCATCTGCCTTTTATTCTGTAATCTGTGATTGTAATAAATAGTTCAAAGTAACGGATGGTACGATCTATACAGCTGCGGTTATGTGTTGAAATTTAAACTATTTTTTGCAGGGTGACTCTGGTGGCCCAGTCGTGGACGTTAATACAAAGAAACAGATCGGTATCGTTTCTTGGGTAGTCTTCCCTTGCGGTGCCGGGTACCCTGACGTCCATACGAGGGTGTATAACTACCTGGACTGGGTCAAAGATAAAATAGATAATGCGTAATTTTTAATGCTATTACGAGAATAAAGTGTAATTTTTTTTTGGAATTATTAAAGTGAACAGCAAGTATTTTGTTTTTTTATTTAACCATTTCTATTTATAGCTTAGAAATTTCAATAAACTTTCCTTAAAATTATTTAAATTTTGAAGAAATATATAATTATAATTACTTACTGCGGTGGCGCTGAAACCCCGAAGTGGGTTTTGGCCTAGACGGTTTTGGACAAGATGTCGTCACAGGTGTCGTTGATGGATGGTCTCCTCCCAATCTTCGGCTTGGAGCCCTTTGAGAATTATAATTACATACTTCATTACAAAGTTAATCATCTTGGTTATAACGTGTGAGATATTATTGTTGGTTGATGGTATGGAAAATAATCTATACTAATATTATAAAGCTGAAGAGTTTGTTTGTTTGTTTGAACGCGCTTATCTCAGAAACTACTGGTCCGATTTGAAAATTTCTTTTAGTGTTAGATAGCCCATGTATCGAGGAAGGCAATATGCTATATATCATCCCGATATTCCCACGGGAGCGAAGCCCTGGTGCGCTGCTAGTAATGTATATAACCTGGACGAAGGATACTTGTGTATGCAATTCGCATCGCTGCGCTGTTAGCTGTGGCTGAACGGTTAATAATCAATAGTTACTTAAAATAATGCATATTATGAATGCATATTATGAATTATTTTAAAATTTATATTTAGAATTCATCTATTTGGCGTCTTTGTATGGAGAATCTAAAAATGGGATTTGAGGGTAGGTGTGCTCTAGGAAACATTTAAAATTGTGCTCTAACGAATTTTTTAAAGTTAAAATTACTCATTATTAAGTTTCTATGATTTTTTATATGGGAAATTAATTAAAACACCTACCAGCATATATCCTCAAATTTATTCCCTAATTTTTCGCAAATAAAGACATTTGATATCTTAACACATCAAGATGGACCTACTGAAGGATAGAATTACACAGATGACTGAAGACTTTAATAAAAGGATGGCCGAGTTTGAAAATAATATACATAATAAAGCTTCGGTAACCACTTCCACAAACATTGCCACTGAATTTGAACACTTCCGGAACTTTGTGATGTCATCACTTCACAATCTACATAGCGAGGTGGAGTTGCTATACAAATTACATGATCTTCAAGAAATGAGATCCCGCCGCAAGATGCTGCTGATTCACGGTGTCAAGCATGGTAATAATGAGGACTCTGCAGATGCTGTGATTGGTATGTTGTGTGAAAAACTTCAGTTGTCCGGCCTCACCGCTGAGTCAGTGAGCCAGTGTCGCAGATTGGGTCGTTCTAGAGACACCGGAGCAGATAGTAAACCTCGTCCCATTTTGATAAAGTTCAGAAATCTTTCAGATAAAGACAAAGTTTGGTTTGCCAAAACAAAACTCAAAAGTTCTGGTGTGACTATCTCGGAGTTTCTGACCAAATGCCGCCACGATACCTTCATGGCCGCGCGTAGCAAATTCGGCATTTCCAAATGCTGGACCCGTGGAGGTGCTATCATTATTTCCGGTCCGGACGGTCAAAAACATCGTGTCTCCTGCCTTAAGGACTTGGATAACATCGAATCCTCGCCGGTCCCCGTGCAAACATCCAGCACTGGACAATCAGCTCCCGATGTAGGTGTAAATAGAGGTGTGAATAGGCCGAAACGTGTAATTAAGAATAAGTAAATGTAAGTGTCCTCTTTGTTAATACTTTCTTCGTCTTCGTCTTCCCGTAGTACTTATATATATATAAATGTGTATTGAAACGACCTTGATATCTCTTTGTCTACGTCAATTTTAAAATCACCCACTTTTGGTTAATTGAATTATTGTGTGTACCAATTAATTAAAATCACCAAAAATTTTATTCGATTGTCTTGTGTCAAATGTCAATGTATGACTTGAAGTCTTCACTAGTCAGTCTACGTCAGACGTCAAATCGATCTAAGTGCGTTCTGTTTTACGATTTTGCGAATTCCATAAATGATTATGTTGCTGGCGGGTGTAGGAAAGGCCTGCATTAATAGTTTATTAATCTTTTATCTTTGATATTTATTTATATCTACTTATATATTTATTTTATTACTTTTTTATTTTTAAATATTTATATATACTAGCAAAATTTCCTCAAATAGCAACAGCGAATGTGATGATTCATTTCTTTCTTTATCCTCCAGTGACATATCAACCTCTCGTGGTGGTAGCTTTCATAGTCTTGATTATACTCCTTTAGATGATGCTCTAAACTCAGTTTTCTTAGACAGCTCGAAAAATTTAAATGTGATTCACCTGAACGCCCAGAGCATTCCGGCGCACTTCCTGGATATGGTATCATCCTTTCATTGTACCAACATTCATGTAATTCTAGTGTCGGAATCGTGGTTGAAACCTAACCTGCCCTCGTCGTGCTTTTCTCTGCCTGGGTACAACCTCATTCGGAACGACCGCGTTGGAAGAGGTGGAGGCGGGGTTGCCATCTACTTGCGTTCCTATATTCCTTTTTCGATTGTTAGTTTGTCACCACAGCCTCCTCCTCCCAATGAGGCAGAACATATACTAGTTGAGATCAAATTAGCCAACACAAAGTTACTCTTAGGTGTTTTTTACTGCCCCTCCCTTCACGTAAATTACTTTTCCTCATTTGAAAAAACACTTGAAAATATTTCGCTCCTATACAAACATATAATCATTATGGGTGATCTAAACACCTGCCTTCTGAAAAAAGATTTCCGTAGTAACCTTCTTTCTTCCATTGTGTCTAGCTGCAATCTTCATATTCTCCCTTCCAACGCCACTCACTTTTTCCCTGGTTGCTCACCGTCCCTCCTTGATCTTTCTATTGTCTCTTCCCCTAATCACGTATATAAACACGGGCAAATTACTGCCGATGCTTTCTCGTATCACGACCTGCTATACGTTTCTTATCTCCTCCAATCTCCCAAATCCAAACGTAAAACGTTGCTCCGGCGTAGCTTTGGTGGGATGGACGTCGCGAGCCTTTGCCAGGATGCCCTTAATATCGACTGGACCTGCATTACAGCCGAGACTAACTTAGACGAGAAAGTATATAAGTTCAATAAAACTCTTATCGAACTCTACGACAAACACGCTCCAATCCGTCCAGTTAAAATCAAATTTTCACCCGCACCTTGGCTAACTGATGAGTTGAAACAACTTATAAAAAAAAGAATCGTGCTAAGTTCAAGCTTAAGTTGAATGACTCCGCATTAAATAGGGAAAAATACAAAACTATACGCAATCACTGCAACAGAGTGTGTAGAGATGGACAAAGACGCCACTTTCATAAATCGGTTGAAAATGGCGACACCGTCAAAACCTGGAAGTTCTTAAAATCTCTGGGTGTCGGGAAGTCCCATGCCGCAACATTTCCTTCTAACATTGACTTAAATTCATTAAATCAACACTTCTCTCTGGCCACTACGAACACTGATATAAATTCCAAATTAAATACGCTACACCATCTTTCTTCTCTTCCTACTCCTCCTCACTCATCCTTCTCCTTCACCCCTGTCACTGACGGTGAGGTCACAAAGAGTGCATTATCTATTTCCTCAAATGCGTTGGGCTCAGACGGAATCTGCCGTGCTATGGTCGTTCCCATTCTTCATATTATCACTCCTATCCTAACCCATATATTCAATTCCTCCATCGCAGCTGGGTATTACCCTCGTCCTTGGAAAGAGGCCTTTCTATTCCCTATTCCTAAGAAGTCTAATCCTTCACTCCTTTCTGACTTTCGCCCTATTTCTATTCTGCCCTACCTCTCCAAAATTTTAGAGCGATTGATTCATCAACAGCTTAGCTCCTACTTCACTAAATATTCCCTTTTTAATCCTCTCCAATCTGGTTTCCGCCCTGGTCATAGCACGGCCACCGCCCTTGTCAAAGTTACTGATGACATTCGTTCCGGAATGGACTCACAGCAACTCACCGTACTCTCATTACTGGACTTCAGTAACGCCTTCAACACAGTTGACCACGATATTCTTTTGAGTATTATGCGCTCTATGAACCTCGCACCGTCAGTGATTGCCTGGCTCCATGACTATCTCTTAGGGCGACGCCAACGCATTCAATTGGATGAAAATAGCTCACCTTGGTGCAACATCACCGCTGGCGTCCCCCAGGGAAGCGTACTGTCCCCCCTTCTTTTTGCTATTCTCATCAACACTATCACATTAAAACTTTCCTCTCCTTTTTATCATCTATACGCTGATGACTTGCAGGTTTATACCCAGTCTCCACTTGAGAATCTTGGCGCTGCCATTGATACCATGAACTCCGATCTCGCTCGCGTCGTTGATTGGTGCAAATGTTATGGGTTGAAGCTTAATCCTGCGAAGACTCAAGCTATTATCATCGGCAGCTCCAATTTGATCTCAAAGGTTGACTGGGATAACCTTCCCAGTGTCAACGTGGATGGCGTACATATTCCCTTCAGCCATTCAGTCAAAAGTCTGGGAGTTCATATTGACCGCACCCTGTCCTGGCATGAACATCTCAAATTCGTCAGTAAAAAATTTTTTGCGGCTATCGGAAGCTTGCGTCGCCTAAATAACTTCCTACCTATTCCCACCAAAATTACGCTGGCGCAATCTCTACTTCTATCTATCTTAGACTACGCTGACACATGCTATCCTGACCTTACGGAACAGCAGCTGGACAAGATCGAACGACTACAGAATGTGGCTATACGATTTATTTTTAGGCTACG
>LQNK01000437.1:0-10784 GCA_001586405.1 Phoebis sennae | reverse complement strand
GGTTAATAATCAATAGTTACTTAAAATAATGCATATTATGAATGCATATTATGAATTATTTTAAAATTTATATTTAGAATTCATCTATTTGGCGTCTTTGTATGGAGAATCTAAAAATGGCCACTAAATATGAATGTGAATTATTACTTATTGATATGTTTAAATAACGTTTGCGTTCATTATTAACTATTTAAATCAATATATTCATTTTGCCCGAACTTCTCGAGGCACTTTAAAGCTGTTTTATAATTGAATTTTCAAGATTTGAATACAAAAGACCAAAAACCTAAAAAAAGCGTTTCATATTATATGAGATAGCTTTTAATGAGCGGAGTTGGTTCTAAGTTATATTTACTTTGTTATCCAAACCGCTGTAAGCCATCCGAATAAAAAAAATATATTATATATTTTTAAGTTGTTTTAAAGCTTGTTTTTTATCATTATTATACGAATATTTTAAATTTGTTAAGATAAAAACTGACTCTGCAATGTCGGCGTTACATTACAAGAGCCCTCGATTCCTTTTACCCTTACCGTTAATCTGATTTCCTGAGCCTAGTGGGCCCGAGAGTCCATTATGTTAGCTACTCAGGCCCAAATGACCCTTCAACCGGTTTCTAAGAAACTATTCTAAAAATAGTTAACCCCTATATTGTGTACGTGTTTGAGAATTCGAGTTAGGTTGTCGTGCAGTATAATATATAAGGGTATTTTAAAATGGAAAATAACCCTGGAAAACAGAAGACTTTACTCACAACTTTTACTCTACTCTACTTATAAGCTTGCTAACCACGTCGACTGTCCATACATATTAGCTTTCATAAAATTTAAGATAAAGAAGCTATAAGAAATGTGTCAATGGACAAATTCTTAGTTTTACTCTAGTTAGCAGTTTAAGTTTAAATTAAATTACTTGTTAGTCATAAGGGTAGATTGTAATATTTATAGGGCATTAGCATTATATTATGTTGGTGGACTATAAATATAAAAAAAAACAAATTTTCAGTTCCACAGTATTCTCCGAGGCTTAGTACTTTTTTGCCGAAAATTGAAAGTAAAAACCTCGCCTCGTCTGAAAAATATTTTTCATTTAAATAACTTAAGCACATTGCTTAAGTTACGACAAACTCTTAAAGTACTGATAATTGGGTAGTTTACCCTACTATATTTTTCAATTATTTGTTTTTGACACTTTATTGAGGATTATCGATGTTTTTGGCAATTAAAGAATTGGTACAGTGCAGTAAAGAATTCTTCTCATAATTAAAATTTATTTTATACTCGTAATAAATAATTGAATTGATATTTCATGTTATTTTTAGGTGTTATGGTGTTATGCTCTATAAAAATACTAAGAGCCCAAAATTATATCATAATCTTTACAATTTTGATGTTGTTTCATTTCCTTTCTTTAGTGAAAGCATGGTACTTAAGAGTTTTTTAAAGTTGTGTATTACTCCAGTATCTACACTAATTATAAAGAGGAAAACTGTGTTTGTTTGATTGTAATGAATAGGCCAAAAACAACTTTTAAATCTCTCACCATTCGGATGCTACATTATCCACGAGTAACATGGGCTATATTCTAAAAGCTATATATATATCCGCATGGATCTAGTTTTGTATATTTTAAAGGATTATAATGTAAAATATCAAACATTTATAACAATCGTATAACCTTTTTATACTATTGGATTTTAATTGTTATAAATACTACTCAAGTTGATAAAAATGGTTTTCAAAATAAGATAAAAAATAATGCATTTTCCTCGCCATATTCTTTTTCAATTTTAATTATAAAATTGCTATAAATTGAAGGAAAATTCATTTCAAAAACAATTATATAGATAGTGTTAAAATGTTAAAGTTATTTACTTTATCACTTTATACAATATGGAGTGTCGATGGTAAGTTATTTATTTTTATTTATTCTTTGCTAATTAATCTATTGTTTTATATGAACGAATTAATGAAAAACTCTTTATTAGATGCACACAAAAATATTAAAAATAAAATCTTACACATGATAGTACTCATACAATGCATAAAAAGGCGGCCTTATCGCTATGAAGCGATCTCTTCCAGGCAACCCATATACCTAATTAAATTAACCACAGAGCAAGAAGAGGCGCAAGAAATGAAATTTACCTATGAAGTAATTAATTTGTCAGAAGTTAATACATAAAAAATGATACTACATGCTTAAGTGATTAATTGACTCCCAGTCGAGCCAAGAGTGAGGGGACACTGGGTCGCTCGAAACACCTGTGGGCCCGGGGACGTTGCGACATCAGTTCTTTGTATAGTCCACAGGTGTGCTATATGTCAACATCGGCTTTTTTATGATATAGCAGGCAAGCGGGGCATGCGGTTCACCTGATGTTAAGTGAATGACCGCAGCCCATGAACATCTACAACATCAGTAGTCAGCTAGTAGTCAAAGATGCAACAACTAGACAACATCGACGCAATGACGCAATAGACATTCTAATAACCTTCATTAGCCTTTCTTATTTGCAGGAGCTACATTAGGGTTAAGAGATCATAACACTAGGATACTGGGCGGGCAACCTGCTGGTGAAAATGAGTTCCCATACCAAGTGTCTCTGAGAAGGACCACGTCGAGGGAATTCCATTACTGTGGCGGTTCCATCATCAACACTAAATGGATATTGACTGCCGCTCATTGCGTCATCGGGTACTTAATAATTCACTGCAATTTCATAGTCTTTTCTACCTTTAACAATTCTTAGATCTGTGTTTTCTTCTATCATTATACCAACTATCGTTTCTTTATTTTAAGGGAATGGTATTGGATATAGGTAACTTATTTTTACTGTTTTATCAACTTTACTATTCATATTGAATAAAAATTATTTTTAAAGAATTTTAATCGCGGTTCATTATACATTATTACTAAACCCGACGTTTCGAGCTCTTTTAAAGTCTTTTAAAGTCCTTTAAAAATTGTTTTTTTTCTTTTCCTTTTTTTAAGTTATTTTTTGTTTGTTTTAGTCGAACTGCAAATGAATTGACAGCGGTGGTGGGATCCAACTCCCTAACCAATGGTGGTGATAGGCACCAAGTGGAACAGATCATTCAACATGAAGACTATAACGACACATCCCTTGCTAACGATGTTGCACTGTTACTTGTGGAAACGGAGTTTGAGTTTAATACTAGAGTAGGTCCAATAAGCTTACCCGATGCGGAGACACCGGCTGGAACAAGTTGTGTAGTCTCAGGTTGGGGATATATAGATGTGAGTATATCATAATACTGTCCGCAACATTTTGTGATTTCTTGTTTTAACAACTCCTTTATGCCATCTTTCTATACAAATGTAGGTGCGTTCAGTATCTGCGTTTGGTGCTAGAACGTCTTATTGATATCCCAAATTAAGCAAAGTTTGCACTATGGGAACTAGATAACTGATAGACATAATTAAACATACTTTTTTGTAAATACATGATATTATAGATACATTAATAAACAGACAGTAGAAAATTAGAATGTTCATCGCATCATAATAAAATAAAATAAAATCTGCTCGAGGGGATCGAACCCACACTCTACAAATTCTCTACGCAAAAGACCATTGCTGCATGCACTGCGTCAATCGGGCCGTCAAATATATTTCTCGTAAATAAAATCACTGCCTCATAACTACAATGTTTTTCTCAATAAAATTTTTCCATAATATCGTTTTAATTCCAATTCCAGACTGAACAGACCACGACTGATAGCTTGCAATCACTTGTGATGCCAACGATCACTTTAGACCAATGCCAAGAAGATCTGAAAGAGTTCCGAGATGAAAACCCGATAACTGAGAAGCAGGTCTGCACGGCTCCAATTCAAAATACGGGGGCATGCAATGTAAGATTATATAGCTTTACTGTCATACAATAACAAGAGACTCATAATGTCGTGGTTGCTCATAATGCGGTTCACCTAATGTTAAGTGACTGACCGCAACCCATGAACATCTTCAACACTAAAGTGTCGCAGATGTGTGGTAGGTAAATAAATGAAATAAGCTTTATTAATTCCTTCACACTTACAGATTCTTTTATTGCTATTGTTAGTTTGTTATTTATTATATTTATTGGGTTAAGTTTCCCTTCTGCCCGATTTCTATCCAACCTAGACCAGCTTTTCCCTGTCTTCACAATGTCGTTTCAACGTTTCCGAGGTGTGGTGGGTGGTAATGTTTAAATCAGAACCTTTCATTTGATACCACATTAGGTATACTTGTATTAATCTCACCTATTTGATCCTCTCTATGTTCATAAATCCACTACCGCTTTAGCTCATCTTCGAACTTAAGATTTTCTTTTGTCTAAACTATGCCCACGAATATTAAGAAAATCGGATTAACAAATGAATAAAAACATGCAAACAATTGTACAAACATACAATTGCCGGGCCATCTCGACACAAAAAATATTTATAAAATGCAACAAAATGCTTTTTTACCTTACGTTTTTTTAAATTATGGCCGCATATTCATGAGGTCACATGACAAAAACGACGTATTTTCTTACAGGGTGATTCAGGAGGACCATTGGCGAATAACGGAGTTATTGTAGGCATTGTCTCCTTCGGCGCCAGCCCCTGTGGAAGCGGGTATCCGGATGTATACGCAAATGTCTTCGCGTATCGAGACTGGATAGAGGA
The DNA here is from genome assembly GCA_001586405.1 of Phoebis sennae. Classification (NCBI taxonomy): domain Eukaryota; kingdom Metazoa; phylum Arthropoda; class Insecta; order Lepidoptera; family Pieridae; genus Phoebis; species Phoebis sennae. The sequence goes on along the minus strand of LQNK01000437.1, from coordinate 6,104 downwards.
TAAAATTTCTAATTGATAGATGAAAATTTAAAAAAATATATATTTATTGGCTGCTTATTTATTTATGGCTATTAATTATACCTACACAAACCCGGGATACGCTTGTTCTCGTGATTATTGTTTTTATTTATTGAATTAAAGACTTTTTTACACTATTTCCACTATTTGAGACTAGGTTTCGAGAATTCATCATCAGATAGTATTTACTACCGGTTGTAATTAAATAATGTTTTTAAAATAATTTGTGGAAATAGTGTAAAAAAGTATTTAATTCAATACTTAAAATGCATTTCCACCAAGAAGTCACAATGCAATCTATAAATTATATTTTTTTATTATTTATTTAATTCTGATAACGATAATTTAGATGTCAGCTAATCCTTTAGTCAAAAATTACGATCATGATAACAAATTACTTAAATTATAACTAAAGATTGGGATAAAACTTTTAGGAGGCTGTTGCCCTCAAGTACTCTTCGAAGCATAAATTGCCCTACGCTCCCTGTCTATGTCATTATCGTCCAATAAGTCCTGACTTACGATGTGACCCAGGTATTTAAAACTATCCACTGTATTCCAGATAGCCCCATTCAAAGTCAACTACGGTAAGTGCTCAGTGTGAATGTCCTGTAAAATGTTATGCCCTAGATATCAATAAATAATGATTTATAAAGCGTAAGACTTTTCCTGCTACTTTCGTGTTCATGTGCTGCGGTCACTTCACACAAACATTTAACATTGTTTTTGAAACACAGAACATACTTTCTGAAGGAAAAAATCATAATATAATTGACCACACTCAAACATCGATTGTTTCGAAAATATTGGTAGGTTTGTACTTTTTAACTAGTAACAATCATCATATAAGCTGTGATACTATTTCTGAATTTTTAATAGTAAAAACAAACATATACAGTACTTACCTGGAAATGTTACACTTTATGGGCATTACACAGAAAACATACATTTTTTTTTCTTTTATTTTTATTATCATATAAAAATACATAACATTTTTACATTCTAAATACAAATACTAAAATAATAGTAAGAACTTGAACAAAATGCCATTTCATACCTGTTGAATAAAAATACTTTATAATGGACTATAAACCCGGTATATTATACATTATGATTGAACCCTATGATTCGGTCATTTTATAGCGAGTATATCGATAGGTTTTTTCATCGACAATTTTCGTATCCTGAAAACCCTAGGAATGTCAGTTTTTAAATTATGTCATAAAATATACATTCGCTGTATAGAATTAATGGACGTGTCAGACAGTCGAAATTTAGAATTAAGTGTTATACTTCGAATGTAAAATGAAAACTATATACATTTATTCTCTACGTATAGTTTTCATTTTATATTATTTCAGTGCGCCTTTTATTATCCTATGATATCATGACAGGAAAACACCGAGTTACCAATAGCTCTCTTAGTATAATAAAATCAGTTATTGTATAAAAACGCTTTTAATTATCCTACTACTATTATAAAGGCGAAAGTTTGTAAGTATGGATGTATGGATGTATGGATGTTTGTTACTCTTTCACGCAAAAACTACTGCACCGATTATGATGAAACTTGGTATACATACAGGTAAGGGTTCAGAATAACATATAGGCTACTTTTAATCCCGGAGTTGCCACATGATCAGACGTTACGCGGGTGAAACCGCGGGGCGCGGCTAGTTTATAAATAATCATGAATTTTCACTAATTAGTCCATTTATCCAGTTAATGAAGGTGAACACCCTCGTAAAGACATCAGGGTAGCCCCTCGCACATGACACACCCCACGACACGATTCCAACAACGGTGTTATCGTAGACTAACGGCCCGCCGGAATCACCCTGAAAACAAAACAAAAGTTGTAAGATAATCTAATTTAAAAAACAATAAACAGGAAAGGAATCCGTGTGGCGACGGGTTAGAATACATGTGTCACCACCCTATTTCCCCTCCACCCATGGGTGTTGTAAAAGGCGACAGAGGGTAATTCTGATGCATATCATCTTTAGCAATAGAAGAAACATTGGGCCAAGCTCGCACCGGTGCAAGTACCACCCCTTCAGCAGAAAATCGGCGTGAAGCAGTTTTGCACTGTGCTTCGTACGGTGAACGGGTGACCGGAGGCCTGTATTCCCGTCCCATTCCTATCCCATCCCATTCCTATCGTTGTACTCCTCTCTCTCGCCTTCCTTCAGGCCGGCGAGGCATCTGCTTTTCACACTTTGCTGTTGTAGATGTTCATGGGCAGCGGTCAGTCACTTAACATCAGGTGAACCGCATGCTTCGCTTGCCCGCTGTTACATAAAAAGGGAAATAGGTTAATCTGGAAAATTCGATAGCACACAGGTGAACCTAAGTACTAGTCTATATATGTATGTATAATAAAAAAGAAAATTAACCGATTTCTGGAATTTAACGGCAGGATCCATGGAAACTAGATGACTGATAAACATACTTAAACATACATTTTTTTTGTAAAGACAAACTATTCACAGATAAACACCAAACAGTACACCACTGGGTCAAATTTTCAACAAATAACTATATTGTACATTTAGAACACGAAATAGATATAAAGACTTGAATTATGGACAAAAAGGAGTTTATGTTAGAGATAACGACTTGATCCCGGATTTCCCATCATAAAAGTACATTTATTTATTTATAAATTCAACATTCTTGTACTTAGAACTAACGCCAAAACACACAATGAATGATAGTTTACATAGATTCCAGAAATATGGCACATACAGTGGTGAATTGGTCGATCTTAATCGTAAAAATATCAATATTTCGGACGCCAACAACTTATTAAGTAAATGAAGAGCAGACTGTGTTGGGGCGCTCCAGGCCGCCTGCGTCCGCACGCGGGGTTCCGCAAACAGCACAGTGCAGCTCGGCGCCCACAGACCGCATGCCACTAGCGTCACGGGGTTATCATTCAACTTATTAAGTACGAAATAGTAATGGAGCAGGAGAGATCGTTTCTGCCTTAACTCTAACGTCTCTAAACCCACCATACATGACGAGAATTACTCTCTAAACTTGTAACATGTTATCTTTTAATTTTCTTCTAATTTTATTAAAGCACTACTCACCTGACATGCTCCTTTTCCTTTCTCCAAAAATGTGCATATTTGTTTAGTTGATATTGGATTCCCTGCTTTGTAAGATTTTTAAGTCCTGTTTACATCTTTTCACAGAAATTGTCTTTGGAAACAACATTTGTAGCTTATCTGGTCTGTTGTTGTTATTCTGCATAAACATTAAAGAAATTAATTAAATATAAATTAATTGAATACGCTACATTTAACTAGATTGTCAAGTAATTAATTTTGAAGATAATAATCAGCTGAGTAGCATACAATACAAGAGTATTGGAAACTAGACATAATATAAAAAATAGACTATCAGTTTTGAACTCAAATTTCTACCAATTTTTATTGAAGTAGCTTGCAGTTGACCAATAATATTCGTTTAAACTATTTCGGTCCTGCATAAATACTTCAATTTCAATTATTTTAACACTTACTATTTTTATTATACATGATTTTTTTTACACCACACTTGGTGTAGTTAGTTAATAATCTCGTGTTAGAATTATTCGTAATGGAAATGATAAGAAGTAATCAAACGTGACGTATTTTAATGTACACGTGATGGTCCTATAATTCAAGGGTAATGTATGTATGGCGACTTTGCAAATGAGACAACAATTTTATGATCTGATCTATCAATATCATTATGGAATTGATGAAATTGATAGATCAGACGAGCAACGACAACTTCTTAGTAGGTATCTTAATAAAAAACAACTTTTAGGACTTTCGACACGTATTACCCAACGAAGACTAATAGATCTATACTATTAGTGATTCCAATATATGAGTATCAGTAATTAGCGAAACGTTAGAAACAACTCTCCTTATCCCTCCCCTTCCTTCAAGCCGGCAAGGCATCTGTGACATTTTGATGTTGCAGACGTTCATGGACTGCTATCCGTCACCTAACATCAAGTGAACATGCGCTTGCCCTCTATATCTTTTCTATGCGATCTTAGCTCTACTCTCCGGTTGTCTGTAAGAAATCGCTTGTAGCGATAATACCTATTTTACTTTCTTCTTTTCAGTATATCTTCATGTTCAATAAAGAATGTTTCATTCATTTATTCATTCATTCATTATAACAAAAACTAAATAAGTGTACTCACATCTATATAGCCCCATCCAGTTAACAAACACTGAGCCCCTGCTCTAATATGACTTGTGGGCAAACTAATCGCCTCCACCTTATCATTAAAACTAATATCCGTCTCAGTTCGGAGAAGAGATATATCATTCTGTGCGCTCGTCGTGTTGAACTCCTTATGAACTATAATTTTGTCCACTTTATATGACGTTCCACCCGTTGAAATGGAATTGGTGCCAACAACCACTGATATGTCGTTGGCTGCAAGCCTAAAATGAATCAATTCTTTTGAGGACACTCTCACTACACTAGTATTATAAATGTGTAGATGTGTGTGCTTGTTTAAACACGCTAATCACAGATACTACAGGACCCCTATTCGCAAATGCGAATCCGATCGGAAAGTATCGAAAATCGAGATATATACAAATTTCGACGGAAACGTCTTCGTTCCGACCCGAATCGGATTTGTGGATAGGACGCTTGGTGCGTTTTGGAAAAAGTATTTTTGTGTTAGATCAAGGAAGGCTACAGTTTTTTGTTATACTTTTGAACAGTAGCATACTTACTTGCTACGAGAGCAAAGCAGTGCGGAAGAGCTAGCAAACAAATAAAGAACACAAAAATGTTACACGAAAATAGTGGACAAATAAAGTTGTCTCTTATCCACATTTAGAAGTGTGTTTTAGTAAAGTAAAAAAGTTTATTTGGACATAAAGTAATTGTTTACAAGTAAAAATGTTCCACTGACTTCCGAACTAGTAAACACTGTGTTTCGGTAGCCAGAGGCTTCTCCCATGTATATGAATACATGTTTAGAAACCTAATGTTAGTAGTACGGGTAAGGAAACAAGTGAGTGTGTGTATGTCAGTATGTGTATGTGTGTGAGAGAGAGAGAGAGAAAGTTAGTGGGTGCGACTGGGTATGAGTGTGTGTGTAGCTTTGACGAAATGTGATAATTATTTATTTATTTATTAATGAAATGTTATAAGGTTACCTGGCAGTGCAATGCGCAGCCGTTAGTATCCATTTGGACCCAATGATAGAGCCACCACAGAAGTGGCTATTGGACCTTCTCAAAGAGACTCGGTATCGAAAAGCTCCCTCTGGTGCATCATCACCTCCAAGGATTTTGGAGTGAGGGTCAGTCAGCGCTTCCAAAGGAACTGTTTGAGTAAATGATGATAAAAAAAATAACTTTAATTATATATTACTCACTGTACTTACAGAAGTTACACCAATGAATAGTTAAATTATAATAAAAACATACATTTACTTAAAATACAATAATAATTTCGTATAATAAATTATAAAAATGGTGATTTAAAGAGAATAGATACTAAAACAAATATCCAATAATGACACAAATATCCAATATTCAAACAGATTCTTATACGCAATCAACTTCTAGCACCACCGACCGTTGACAACGAAGTAGCAACAGCAAATTTAACAGATGCAAATCATTCACAACAAAAATACACAACAATCAAATATTCAACAGAGAAAAAGACGAGGGAGAAGGAGGGCAATAAATAGTTGACAGCTAGAATTAACACACATCTAAGGAATTAATTTCAACTATATACATTTAAATATATTTTTATAAACCATCACACCTAAGCAAGAATATTACACTACTACTAATTTTTATTTAAGTATATTATATTTACCACTAACGAACATATTGAAAAATGGGGATATAAATACCTTCTTTCCTGTATGTTACAGGACGGGATATTCATTTACACCGATTTATATGGAGTAGGTGTAAATCAACAACAGGTAAATGTATACTAATAAAAAATTATTCGTCAAATTAATTATTACATTTCTCATTTATTATTATTACTAGCTTTTGCCCGCGGCTTCGCTCGCGTAGACTACAAAATGAACATAG
>LQNK01003467.1:199766-233186 GCA_001586405.1 Phoebis sennae | reverse complement strand
CTCTAATTTGCAAGTTTATAAAGTCTTCAAAGGCTTTATCAGAAGGGCAGTGATTAGCCACCTCGAATTATCAAAACTTTTATTTTTATTGCGAATTTTCAAGTTAAATTACGTAAAGAAATTGTTATCAGTTTGGGAGAGATTTATAAATAGAGATGGAGATTATTTCGTGAAAAGAATTCTTGATTATACAAGCTAACAGAGTGACTGATTTTTATGTATGTAGTTATTGCGTAATCGTTTGTCCTTTCTTCTATAAATAGTGGCTCGTTCCGAGCTAGACCTTTCGTTGTAATGTATAAATCAAGACCTTTCATTTGATACCACACTCAGCTATATTCATACGACAATCGCCTTATCCCCTCTAATCCCTATATTCGTAACCCGCCTACCGATTTAACTTATCTTTGAACTCGAAATTGTCTAAGCTATTGGCCTACGAAATTCTTATCAACATCGGATAAACGATACTCGAATTTCATAGTTACACACAAACATACATCTCAATTTTGAGACCTCGCTTTGCTAAGTCAAAAAATCTTATATGTAAAGAAACTATACCTAAAACTTAAAAAAAAAACAACAGGCAATATCTTTTAACTCGACATTGTCTATTCGCTTACAAAATTCTTACCAAGATCGGATAAACGATACCCGAATTATCGGACAACTCTATCATACAAACATACAATCGCCGGGTCATCTCGACTCATAGACCTCGCTTCGAAACTAAAATATTAAAACTTTTAAACAAAAAAATAACAATTGGTCTACATTAGACGAATAAAGTAACTAATCATTCTTAAAGTTTTAATGTACCTAATATAATATAATTATTTATATTTAATTATTCAACTATAATATATAATTTATTCTGGATTATCTATTTTAGTTATATTTTAAAATAAAAAGACAGTAAGGAAATATATTTTAGATATACCTTTATTTATCATTAAATATGGCATGTTATACATTTATTAAAATCTGAGTTTAAATATTAAAATAATTTGTGAATCGAATGAAATTGCGAATGGAAGCTAGTTATCTTCTTCTTCGTCGTCTTCTTCTTGTTGTCGGTCCAAAATATTCAATTCATTGTCATCATCCTCATTATCGGTCATATTCATTTCCAAACCTTCTAGAATTTCAGGATCGTATCTGCTTTCTTCATCGGGATTACTTGGATATAGTGGAGCGTTGAGGCATAGTAGCCCTGATTTTCTGCATCCACAACGGGAACCACAACCATTTTTGCAATTGCAAAATATTGTGTTTAGTAGTTTAGTAGCTCATATATGACTATTGTACGCTGCGCACTCTTCGCGCTCTACCTCAAAAACGGTTGATCGTAAAAAAAAATGTTTAGACAAAAGTTGTAGAGAATTGTATACTCTACAACTTTCATAATAGGTGAAAATATCATTTAAGCAATAGGAACCGAGGTATTCGCGAAAAATCGTTTTATGTGACCTTTGACCTTCAATATCTTAAGACGCGGACACGATAGCATTTGTGACTTTTGAGACAATATTTAGGGTAACAAAACAAAGGTTTTTACCAATTTCCAGCTTATTATCTTTCATTCCGAGGTTGACCCCTTTTTTTACCTAATTTCACTGGGCTATAAGATGTCTAAACAAACAGAAAAATAGTTAACTTACTAAACGTGTTTCTTCGTCAGTTAAATTAACTCAAAAACGTGTTTAAGTAAACACATATTTGTATAAGATCATTGCTGGGATGGCCTACTGACACAGCGTAGGAAAGTTGGACTCAAGGACAAAGTGATTTCGGTATTTCGATTGGTATACGTTAGTGGACAATAGAAGCGAATGAACGATGTGTACATATGTAAAACTAGTTTTTGACCACGGCTTTGCTTGTGTGTAGTTAGAAATTATAGACAATGTTCCAATGTAATAATATATAGCTTAAAGGTGACTGACTGACTGACTAACTGATTAATTGACATAGTGATATCAATGAACAGCCTAAACCGCTGGACAGATCGGGCTGAAATCAAGCTTTTTATAAAAATATGTGTATTATTGTGAGGTTATCGTGGTAAGACATTAAACAAAACAAAAATAAAATATTCAAAAAAAATATATCATTACTTTTTTGAAAGAAACTGACTCTAAAGACTTAATAATGTATATAAATTACTTAATATTGTCTTAAGTATATACTCATCTTTTACAACTTCAAAAGCTTTATATATAAAGAGATAATTTACTAAAAACAAAAAAAAAACAAATAAACAGAAACAAATTATAAATTTTGTATTTGTAAACACACTACTCATAAATCTTCTACGTTATCATAGAATCGTTTATTTCCCAATAAGTTAAAACTAAGTTACATAAGCATTTCTTCACGGTCCAAAACAGTTCAATGACCAGACCTTCACCGACTTTACAAAGGGTGGTTACATTCGTTATGAATTATGATTAATTATCCAAGGAGTTATGAATATTCAAGAGTTTGATAACACCATTTTAGTTATGTAATTTTTTTGTGTATCCATTTTTTTTATTTGTAAACTGAATTTTTTATTACTTTAATCGCGTTAACTTTGAAACTACTAAATGCATTTGAAATATGTAACCTACTGAATTGATTATGATTAAACTTGGTATACATATAGGTAAGGTCTCAGAATAACATATAAGTAGGCTACTTTTAATACCAGAATTGCCACGGGATGTTGTGCGGGTGAAACCAGGGGAACGCGGTTAGTATAAATATAAACAATATTATATTAATACCTATCGAAACATTCAAATCATGAATAGGAGTAATGAATAATAGTAATTACTAATTATACCAAATTTTTAAAATTTGTTAAAAACTTTTAAACTGTAATTCTATTCATAGACAATATCCATCTTTATACAACAACACACAAAAGAGAAAATACTACGTCAATACCACAATAACCGTGAAAGAAAACAAAATATGTCTCACATATTGAATTTCTTTCCGTCTGTATTCACAGAATCCTTTCTATTCTTTCACCCAGAATAAAAAATAAAATCTTTGTCCGGATCCGTGACGAATACTTTCACTACACGACCTCGATACGACGAAATGTCGGACGAGAAAAAAGTCATATGTTAATATGCTATTCAATAGTAATAATGAATCGTTTATTTTTCAAATAGACTTCCTTTACAAGCTCGTTTGAAACTTGACATTTGAAATAGCTATGCCCTGCGGTTTAACTCGTGTAGTAGCGCAATGCTAGATGCTTTTATAAGCAGAACAATCTCAAAGCCATGTGATACTTGCAAATTGTAGCGCATTTAAATATAAACTATACTTTAATATCTATACATTATTAGTAAATAGATTTCCCAGGAGGACATTGACTATCATAAAATAAAAGCAAACAATAAACTAGTGTAGTTGCTCCTCTCAAAATTAATTAAAAATTAAATGGTTTCTTTTAGCTCACATTACGTTGAATTACATTGAAAATATAGTAATTGAGTCACACAAAACTTGTATGAAGACATTCTTTTTACGATCTGTCACAATACGTCGATTAACTTCACAGATACAATTAAAGCATAACCTTGATTTTTATTGAATCATGTCGTGCATTATTCTATAATTTAAAAAATTACTTAAAGTCACACTTGTCATTTTCTAATTATTAATGGTTCTTCCTTGTAATTGGCGTAATTAGTAAATATATAATAGATATTGTATGTTTAGCTGTAAGGAACGATAGATAAATAAAATAAAATAATAAAAATGATGTATAAATGTATGCAATTTCGCTTTGTGTCTGATTATAAATGACATTTAAGTAATAGATTCAGTCCATAGCGTCTAGATCTTGTTTTAAATTGATTTCTAGTGTTTAATAGCGATGACCTAAATATTTTATGTGAAGCGGTGGCAAAAGTGGCATGAATTCTTTAAATTCTGTATAAAATGCAATTGAATAAATATAAATATTTTCTGACTTAAATAGTATGTACCTACTCTAATCAATTGTTTCTTTTTTGTTTTTTTTTTAACTTTTTTTTATCTTGTTTACGAGGTTATAACGTAAATTAAAGATATATTTTTTTTATGTGTGAAAAAATATGGAATTAAGTTTCTTTAAGTAAATTTAATTATAAAAAATATATTCTTTAATGTTTGCGCTCTTACGTCAGATACTAGCTACGAAAAATGCATAAAATAAAAAAAACAATCGTACATTATAAATGGTAGAAAGGCTCAGTCCTTAAAAATAAGGCTTTGCGGTGTCACGGTGCATCGACCTCGGTTGAATACGAGGCTCCACCGGGACTTTTGATAACATTTTTTTAATTAAACACCGGGTTTAAATCACGATTTATTCACGGCTAGGGAAGGAGAGCGTTTTTAACTTCTAATTTTTAGCATTGCCAGTTTCAATTGAAAAATAAGTTTAGTTCACACAGTACCGTGTGACTTATTAAAGAGAAGTCATTCTGTTATTAGCTTAATATTATGTTCTATACTAGTTGTGCCCGCAGTTATCCCCGTATATCTATTTCCCCATTCAAAATCCCTTCTGGGCATATGCCTACATCATAACATCTACCTGCATGCTCAATTTCATTGTGCTTGCAGGCTGTGCGTTGATAGATAATTGTGTCAGTCAGTCAGTCACCTTTGAGTTTTACATATATATAGATTGTAAAGATAATATCCTACTTTTACATATATATTATAAATGTGATTCTACCTAAGTTCGTTTGTAACGTTTTAAAATTGAATTTACATACATATCTATAGATGGGAGGATGGATAAGTCTTTATCGAAACCGAAAAAATGTACTACTTCTGTGGAATGTACGTGAGAATTCACAAGGGCGAAGCCGCGGGTCAACGTTTGTTTTCTATTAATATTATCTGAATAAATTAAAAAGTATGTTCAAGTAAAATATTAAGATTATTACTACCCTAATGGATGAAACTAAAAACTAAATAAACAGCGCTATGACTTAATTAGGAACAATAAAATAAGAAAAACAAATTAAATAATTTATACGATTTAAATAAAAATAAAGACTATGGGCTAATACATATATATAAGTATGCAACGTATACAAGTATGCATTTAGAATCTGTTGACTAAAAATAATATGTTAATTAATATTTCTTTATGATCTAGATATAAATATGCATCAATATCTAATTGTATTTATAATCAGTTCCGGGTTCATATAAAGAATTTATTTATAAAAAAAAATATTTAATCAGTGTTTGATTTAGAAATAATTTATTGTAGGGTTTTTGGGGTGTTATAGAATTAAATAAATATTCTCGGACATTTAACATAATGCCACCTTGTCCCAAACTAAGCAATTCTTGTATTATGGACACTAGATACCTTATAGACATACTTAACATACTTTTTGTAAATACATACATACTATAGAAAATTTACACCCAGAAATTAGAAAATTACAATGTTCATCACATAATATTTTTCTACTCGTGGGGATCGAACCCACAGCCGTAATAGACCGTTGCCACAACCTCTGCGCCAATCCGGTCGCCGTAATTGACGAAAAAAAAACTAATGTATACGTACAATGTTCATCACATAATAAATTTTTACTCGCGGGAATCGAATCCACAGCCGCAAAAGACCGTTGGCACATCCACTGCGGCGTCGGATCGCCGAAATTAACCAAAAAAAATACTTGCTTTAATTAAATTGTTTTGCTTTCTTTTGCTAAGAAAATCCCATTCATCAATGATCATAAATATGCGTAAACATCTTAAATCAAGAAAAATCATACAAAAGGGATCTTTCGTATGGAAAGTTAACGACTGACCTCGGTTTGCGCTCGAGGACATTCCGGAGAATGTGAATGCTTAACATTTTTAATTAACGAAAGAACAATGATTTAATAAAATTATGACGAAATAATAAATTCCAAATTAAATCTTTTTACAAGCCTTTGGTTTTTGAAATGTAAAAGCTTCATTTCGGTAGACACTTCCTAATCGGGAGTAAATTAAAAAGAATGTATTTGACATTTTTAACAATTAAATATCAACGATTTCACTTTGAATAGTAAAAAATATAATCTATATTTTCTATGATAATTACAAAAGTTTGTAGTGCTTAGTCTTAGGTTTAGTGCCAAATATCAATTATTATAATAGTTTTAAACTTCATGTATGTTAGTCTGTAAGGTATTTATTGTTTAAGATATATGTATAATATGGGTCTGTACAATATTTGTCTGTTACCTAAAGTAAATAAATAAATAAAATAAAAAAGAAACTCTATATGTGAGTCTCTCTGCGCACTCCTAAACAACTGAACCGATATCGATGAAATTTTGTACAGAGATTGTTGAAATCCGAGAGAGGATATAGCATAGTTTTTATCATGGGTATACTACACGGTTAAAACAGCTAGCTGTTAATTTTATATGGACGGTATTCAACGCCGTTCAAAAATTACATAATTTGTTATTCGTTTAGTGATATATGAAGCCTTTTACCTTGTAACTAATGACGGTATTCAAGTTATGTATTCATTTATTTAACAATTTAATTTGCTATCGATGCTTACATCTTAATTACAATATTAACATAATAATTGAATAATCTTTGTTTACATTGTAAAGAATACTATAATTCTATTTTAAGGTTTTTTACGTTTTTCTAATTGTTTTTTCTATTTTCAGGTATGTTGGGGGATATTTTTCTGAAAAATACATTATATCTACAGTATGGTATGTTACATTTACAATGACCAACAAAATATTATAATCTGTATAAAAAAATTAAAAAATAAAAATTGCAAGACCTTTAACAATAAATCGTTTCAGAAAACGCTAGATCACTATGTCAATCCATCAGTCACCTTTGAGTTTTATATATAGACTAGCTTTATATAATGTAATTAAAAATGACCAATTACCAATTGAAAAAAACGTATATTAAAATTGCGTTTTACACCTGTCGATGTCGTCGAAATAAATCTATTCATGTATTCTACACCCAAGAATATATTCGCAAGACCGAAATATTACCCAGTCGTGTTAGGTATATCCTTGTATACATAAATATTGCTTTAAACATATATATTTTTTCCAATAAGTCACGAACACGTTTAATATTAACACAGATTAAAATATTTTGATAATAAAAGGCGTGAATTCAATATACTTTACTAGTTTGCGTCTACGACTTTGTCTGTGTATAATGATTAAACTGTGCTTTGTATTAATGTAAGTAATCTATACTCTTATTATAAAGCTGAAGAGATTGTCTGAACACGCTTATCTCAGGAACTACTGGTCCGATTGTTTTGTTAGATAGACCATTAATCGGGGAATGTTATAGGCTATAATATAACATTACGGCACGGGAGTGAAGCCGCGAAACAACTAGTAAAGTGTTTATAGTGTAATATCTTCTATATATGTATAAAATTATATGATGATTATTTCTTGTTTATGTATGTATTTGTTTCATATTGGGATCAGCGACTGTCAGTCTATATACAAAGGGGTCACTGAAAATCAGTGCTGTGTGCGTTTATCACGCAGCAGCATAAGCTGAGTGACTTCCTTTTTACTTTAAGGGTACTGCCGCACCATAGTAAAATAGGTTAAATAGTGTTTAAGTTTATTTTTATTTTATATTGTTATTTTCATTTTATTTTTATTTTTTTATGTCGGTGGTGGTACTTTCTTATTAAGTAAATAAATTTTTCTTTCTTTCTTTCTTTCTTTCTAAATATCCATTAAGATTCAAAAGTCAATACAAACATACAAAAATTAACTATTGACATATACGAAAATAGGTTTTAATATTGCATTAATAAATTAATTCGTAAAATTACTATAATTGCATGCCTTGTTAAGCGTAATTATAAATATTAAACAATTAATAAATAGATAAAAATATTTTTAAAATTTTTACTATCAAAAATGTGCCAACTAGCTGGCCTATATTAGTGATATTCGGCCACAAGAATACGGAAGTCGGTGCAATGTAACCAGTTTTTCAAGTATGTGATTGAGAACGAATAGAGGTCAACCACGAGCTTTTGTTAAGGACTTGTCCACGTCTATCTATTGAATATGTTTTTGTGATCTTAAAAAATAAGATAGAGCTTGTAAAACATGTTTTTGTTGCCCCTACGGCAGATATAAATAACTTTTGTCATCAGCTTCCTTAAATTTGGGGACTATAGATTAATAAAAGGTTTCCTATCACTTAACCTAACTGAGAGATGATAGCTATCTGTATATAATATAATTACATTAAATCCATTCAGTAGTTTTGGCGATTTTTTAAAAATGCTGTCACCATTCGAAAGCTACATCATCCACGAGTAAAGAACCACCAATCATCCACGAAGCCGCGTGGATCAGCTAGTAAATAATATTAGGAGAATGGCGTTCATATAAGGAAGTCTGTAATCCCATTATTATATCTACATTTATTCTTCCCTTTTTCACTCTCTTTCCTTAAAAATACAGCGAATAATTGAGTTGAATATTGACGTTATAATATAACGTAAGTACTGTAAATTTACAGACAACCAGCAGCAACTGGTCCCCTGATCTGGTTGACATTTACTGGTTGCGTCAAACTGCAGCGTAGACCTTTCTATTTTAAATTGTTATGCAGTTGAACAACCGGGTATATTGCGAATTATTGTATCGAAATAAAATTTATTAAAATTGGTATTGATACATTTTTATTGATTTTTTTATATATAAGATTAAATAAGCATTTGACCGTCATTTCATCTGACAAGTGAGAGCGCGATCTAGGGTGGAACATGCTTATATAGTAAATATACAGTTGCTTTGATTAAGCCCAGATTATATTTTGAGGGAAAAACCGACAGAAGATTGTTTTTCACCTTGCTGGTACGCATAAGAAAGGATGCAAACTACACTCACATGATATTTACTGAATAATTCTTTAGACAACCAGCCGACTGGTTGACATTTAGTGGTTGCGTCAAACAGCAGGGTCTTTCTATTTTAAATTATTGTCACATGCATAATAATTGTGAACAATGTAACTATAACAATATTGCAATATATATTAATTGTATTTTTAATCAATTTTGAAAGATTAAATTAGAATTATTAGATTTTTTTTTAATTTTATATTTTCAGTTTAATAAAAATGAAATTAAGGTCTGAAAGTAGAGTTAAGCTTCCTGTTAAGTCAGTTTTGTATTTCTCTACTTATTGTCCCCGATCCTTTAAATATATAATTAAAACTATTTAAATTAATGTCAACATCAAAACTTTTCCAACTTCTAGGAATAATTTACTATCGTAATTCATCAGATCAGATCAGTCAGTCGGCAGATATAATCTGTCGTTAGTAATATTTTTTAGCTAGCAAGTTCTAATGAAAAAAATATTTCCACATTTCGGCATACAAGCGAAAAATCCAATAAACTCGGCGAAATTAATAAAAGAAAAATGAAAAACATTAAAACATATAAAGCAATAGAGGCTCGCCCGATGTAGGTCAAGCTTCGGATTTATTTGGCTCCAATTACTTTACAGGCGAAATAACAGGGATGTATTTAATATTATATACGAAAAAAAACTAAAGTATTAAGTTATGATTACGTATTGCCTGTATTCCTATCCCATCCTGTTCTAATGCTCTCCCAATCAGTAATCTACAATTTGATGTAGTAGATGTTCATGGGCTGCGGTCAGTCACTTAACATCAGGTGAACCGCATGCCCCGCTTGCCTGGTGTGACATAAAAAATCAATTTTACAAAGACTTAGAACGACCAAGCATCAGTGTATTCTCGAATTTGACATAAGGACCTCCAAGAGACGAACCTTAATGTTCATAAAAGACCGACAAAGCAATACAAATTCTAAATGGGTAACAGCAGCTTTGAATAAATTTTTACTGTGAGGTTCGGTAAATGTTTGCCAATAAGTTATTAATACCGGTCACAAACGCATAAAAGCTAGTTATACATAATTAGCTTCAAAATATTTTCATATAGTGGAAGTAAACAATTGCAAAAATGGTACTTTTACTTTTAAAATCAGGTTAAATTGTATAACGGTACTTGGGGCCCGTGGATTGAGTGCACTCTGACGTAATTGGTTAATGTGAAATATTAAACGTAATGCACATTGTGAAATTTCATATATTTTAGTTGCGTTCTTGGATTAAATATTTAAGCTAGATGTTAACACTAGTTTCTGCCCTTTCGCTCATTTATTTATTTATTATCAGGTACAATAAATAATTACATTATGTAGTTAGAATAACAAGTTTAAAATAGATATAGATATCAATGTAATCTACTGCAATGTTTGCAACATAATCAAAAAGGATATTACATACATGTCGCTTAGGTGACAATTTTTACGTTCGTGCTCTATAGACTAAAAGGTATTATTCTATCGCCTATCATATACCCAGCTAGTGTCCAAACTGTTTACGAAATTTTATTTAAATTCGTTCGATAGTTGCGGAGTGATGGAAAATCAAACATACAAAACAAACATTTACATTGATAATATTAGAAGTTAAATTAACTTGTTGTAAACTCAAATCCTCAAGACATCTATCAACAGTTCTGATTGAACATTTTGTAGACATCTTTTTATGATTTTTAAAATGGAAGTCCAAAAGAATATGCTTAACGAACCGAGAAAATGAATTTTTAACTGTTCTGTAAACGAATTTTAATGTGCGTTTCGCTGAAAGGTTCCCCAATAAATACCTGATATATTTTCCTTATCACCTAAAGTCACTATAAGATAAGGAAGTGACGGTTATTGTTTACCCACTTCATTCATTTGGTTAATTACCTATAACGTAACGTTACTTAACTAAATCTACACTAATATTATAGAGAGGAAAACTTTGTTTGTTTGTTTGTAATAGGCTCAAAAAGTACTGGACCGATTCTAAAAATTCTACATTATTCACTAGTAATATAGACTATATTATAGGTTTTATACGATTTACTGATTGATTTTATCTTTATTTTTTTTTTAATAGGAAAGCAATTAATGTTTAATTCAACAGAAAAGTCCAGAAAAAAAATTAAAGAATTAAAAAAAGCAATAGGTAAATTTTTGAGAAGTTCTTTTACGAGACACAACAATTCAATACCAAACATTAACAAGAAAAAGTATACGATAAAAACAAAAATCAATATCAACATTACGACAATTCCGTTGATAAATAGCCCGCAGTTAAAACATAGTTAAATTTTGAACGGAGTCCAAAACCGTGGCCCAGGGAGCTATCTCAGTAATTCTCGGAGAATGGCACCATTTCGCTCACAAAGATTTGGGACATTTCACTGGTTGAGTTCGTTAGTTTCTTTTATTTTGGGTAGCTCATTTGGAGAGAATCAGCTTGAGTTGGCAGGGGAAACTTCGAAATTAGCAGGTTCAAATCCAAGCTGATTTTAAGTTGGCAGCAAAAATTCAAAAGGTGCAATACTAATGACCATAATTTCGAGATAGCAAAATATTGTAATTTTCTACTGTCCGTTTTTCTATTTGAAGTATGTATGTATTTACGAAAAGTATGTGTCATCTAGTTTTCATAGTACTAGTTTCGTTTAGTTTGGGCTTAGATGGCATAGTGTTATTGCAGAATAATTACTTATTATTATTTTATTATTCATGATAATTATAGTAGCTAACATAAATGTGACTTAAAAGGTAAGTTTGAGTTAGATCTCTGCTTAAATAAAATATACATGCGCCCCTTGATAACATACTTTAATAGCCGATACTGCATTTATTGATACAGCATGCATATGATTCCAAAAACAGATTGAAAATTTTCCACCAATTGCAGTTTTCCACAAAAAAGTGTAACAAAGGGTGTATTTTTTTTCAATTTTCGAAAATATTGAATATCTCTAAAACCGAGATACATAAAATATATCTTCTGAATCATCATAGCTTCCTCTATCTGCAGGTACTATATCCAATCTTTACGCTACACCCTGTACATCATACAATACATAACAATCTCCTCAATAACATTTTCACCATCTCACCATCCGCGTGACGGAATCGCATGCTCTGATTGCGTCAATTGTCAATTTCTAAGGAACTATTTCTATTACACGTAGTTTATTTTTACGATAGAAACGCATTTAGCAATTAGGTTATCGATCGTATCTACGCAATTATTATAAAGAGATACTTTCAAGTCTGTTATCTTGATTTATCCACTTTAAATTTAGTTTTTTTACGCTATATGGAGCATGCGGTTTACCTGGTTTTTAATAATTACCACAATTACCACAATCCATGAACACTAACAGGTAAAAAGAGTCGGTTGTACGTTGCCATATTAAGGGTACAGGAAGGGATATAGGAAAGGTTTAAGGAAGAGAAAGGAGAGTAAAATAGGTACGAAAGACAGAATAATACTGTTAAATGCTGATTTTATTAAGGAGATGGTAGCTTAGCCGGTCTTCATTCTGAAGCTATGCTCAATTCTCATTATCAATTTACTTTTTAACATTTGACAAGACTTACTTAGAGACTACTCTCGTTTATTAAAAGGCTAGTGTGTAACCGAAAAGAAATTTGCAATAATATAAAACTGTATTATTAATGCATGTTGTGTTTAACTGTCAGTAATGAGACCATAGAAAAAAAAACATAACTTTTTATCAAAAATATATTTACCTACAAAACGTTTTCGTGCGTATTAAATTCGTCTTTGGAAATTCTGTGATGGAAAAATTTTATTTTTTCAATTATGAATCTCTATTATTATTTTTTGGTTTGGATATTTAGAATAACAATTTAAAATTTGAAATAGCAGGGTCTAGCCGATCTCCTCTCCGTGGCGTCACGACTTGTCAATCGTGATGTAGAATTGGATCGAGGTCGGGTTTACCGTTACTTTATTGTTTACCTATTGCTTTACTTTTATTGTAAACTTAAATTATTTATATCTTGTATTTTGTATCAACTTTCATCGTCGGTCAAGACAGCAACACAAATGTAGGAGTTAAGAGTTATATTTTATGGTAAAGTCTCTATGCTTTGAAGATAGATAGATAGATATACTTATTTTTTACCAGTTAATGTGATAAAATAAAACATTTTGCTTAAAACTAAGTAAATAATCGGCGGTCTTATCGCTTAAGGCGATTTCTTCCAAGCAACCGCTAGGTGAGGATTTGCAAAAGAAAAAAGAAATGAAAGTCGGGAGTAGGTGGTGAAGAAAAATAGTATAAAAAAGAGCTCAAAGTAGAATAATAATGAATAATAAGATAACAATACAAATAAATAATATGAATTTGTCAAACCACCAAAAAATAATTTATAAAGTAAAATTTTATAGAGAAAAATCTATGTTTGTAAAAAAATTACTAGACCGATTTCTAAATGTTTTCGTTATCAGAAAGCTGCATCTTCACTGATTGACATTTGATGTATAATATTATGCTACAGGAGCGAAGCCGCGCGGAACCTTTAGTATTACTATAAATTATATTTTTGTTTTTTTTTGTATATATAAATGTATAATCTATCCTTTCTATTTAAGGTTGCTTCCTTCTTCCATAAAGTCGCTTGGAAGAAATTACTAGTTAACAATAAAGCCGCCTTTTGTGTTGTCCATTGTTCGTATATTAATGTGTTATATTTGGTTGTTTGTACGCAATAAAGTGTTTTGGTTGCGTACAAACAACATCTGGTTCCAAGGACCTTAAGGGCAATACAGGGTGATCCATAGGGTCATTTAGGGCAGTAATGGGGCATTAAACATCCCTTGTGGACAAAAGCCTTCGATACCGGTCAGAAAGCTAACAAATCACGCGTAAGAGACTGGATTTTAGGTCAAGAATAGTTTATACATGGTGTTTTATTTCAATCAACTTGAATTTAAACTCGAAAATAAAAAGCGTGCCTAATGAGTATGAATAGTACACCAAAATTTGTTGCAGTTTGCTAAGTATGCTATTTACTTAAAGCTGTATTTGAGCATAGTGAAGTTTAATGAAAAGATTCTCAGATACTCTACCTATAAGATAAAAGCAAAGTTATTATTGCCGCCTAATTGATGTCAGATATTTTTGCCATGTAGGTACATGAGTCAGATATTATTGAAGTGATTCAGGCCCCTGAATACAGCTAATGCTACATTAGGCACCTGGGTTAAATATACAGTGTTATTATGTTTTTATGCAAATAAAACAATTTGAATTTATTCTAATTGGTGACAATAAATGAAATAGAATTTGAACTTGATTCTTGTGGCAGATATTTTTGCTTGTCTGCCCATTATCCTTCTGACTGTACGTACGCAATTTTAACTGCATTTTCTATAAAAATAATAAACCTAACACTTATTAAAACGTTGAAATGTTCAATGCACGTAGAACTCATTAACTACGGCTCCAATGGCCTAAATTAAATCTAAATGACTAGCTAGCGAATGACCCGAATGTGACTAAAATATTCGAGGCTCTAGCCAGCCTATATTAGGTTCCATTAGCCTCTCTGTTATTTGACAACAGAACTCGGCTAATGCAAAATTACTAGCCGGCTAATGTCTTTTGGACAGCTGTTAGTGATGTTATCGTTTCTTAGTTTTTATCGATAAAATTTTTTGAACAATAATTTGTTAACTGTGGTCAAATATAAGACAATATAATTTAGCAACGGTCAGCGGTCCCACATATAGTGTAATTGAGAAAGTTTGTATGTTTGTTTATCAATTACGCTGCAAATACCAAACAGATTTTGATGAAATTTCGTATATAGATAGGATACTTTTTATTGATTTCTAAAAACCTTACCTTTATTAAAAAAAATAGCATTTTGAGGTTTTTTTTAAGAAATGTTTAGAATATAAACCTAAAAATACAATAGAAGAATTATATATGAGACATGCGTTTAAAATTAATATGTAGATTGATTTTTCTTGGAGTGTAAGTACATAAACTTTAGATACATGTTGTTAACAAGTAGATACGTAACCGATCCTTGAGCAATACTACTTGCGGTTATGAGACGTAATATTTAACAGTTTTGACGTAATTATTACAAAATACAACTTTTTATTCATGACTTTTAAACTAACTGACAAACCTAGAAATGATACGTAAAGATAAAAAGGGAATTAACTATTAATTCACTACAATATATTTAAATTTAAAATTAAAATTAATAATAAGCATTAATTTGATAAATATCTAACAACTTCCATTAATGCCAAAAGATGTACAGCACACATGTATTTAGAACAGAATTTCAGATATTTCTACGGAGATTAGGCATTTTGACCTTTCCGAATATTATTAACCTTGGAATTTATTTCCATACATGTTTAACAACCTTAATGATTTATTAATCAATAAAACAAGGAGAACCAGTTAAATGTGTATTAATTTTCGCAGTTCCATTTTTAATAATTAATTAAAAATTCATGAAACTAATCGTCATTAAGTTTAGGGTTTTTATTTTAAGTACCTTCATCAATCCTAATATAAATTAATGCCTTATGAGTGCATAAAACATTAAAGCTAATAATAAATACTATTAGCAATAAAACGAACATTAAGTTAAATCGGAAGTTTTATGAGGCGCCTTGACTTAAACTTGAATTAGAAGTATTACGAATTCCATTTCAATTAAATATTGGGAATAAATATACATAATAAATTGGCAAATTTATATTAAAATGAATATAATATTTGTATTTTGTAGTATGTGAACATATAGACACAGTCTAGTACACAAAAATCTCTTAAAATAAAAAAAAAAAATCTTAAAAAATCGCCTGCGTTATTTAAGAAAAAAATTAATCCTTGCTTTCCTTTTTTTTCATTTTACAGCTAGTAAAAATCTTTCCAGCCGTTTAGACTGTACTAACAAACCCACAAACATACACTCGAAAATTACTCCTCTTCTCCTGTCGCAGTCGGGTTTTAAAAGAGAGTAGATAATATTATGTTCAAAAAATATGTTGTTAGAGAGAGGAAAAAACTTTCAATAAATATTAATAATACGCACGCTTAGATTTATGTTACAAATGACCATGATTTAACCTTTGTGATTTACATATTGTTATCACGGCCGTTGTGATAAAATATTTATAGAGATCTAATATGACAAGTGTTGAAATACATCACTTTTTTAACACTTCATAACATAGTTTAATACATCTGTTAGTCGGAATAGTAGGAAACTATTATTCTTTCAATTAACTATTGAAAAAAAGGAAACGTTATATAATAATAATAATAAATTAAGTTAAACAGCTTACATTAAATACAATTGATAATATCCATTAACACATCCATTTCCTTATAACTACGAATTTTCGTTAAAAATAATAAATGTTTTAATGCAAACTATGTGTAAGTAGTAAAACCCTAATATTTACTTGGTATTTCCTTAACATTTACTTAAAATCTGCTTCTAATATAATTATTAAATTCATTTTTATCGATATATTATGCTCATCACTAAAATATTTTAAAAGGTCGTTCAAAAAGGTATCTCATTGGATATTTATTTGCTGCGGCCACTTTGACTGCAACTTCAAATGAAATTTTAAATTTTTAGACTATTTTTTATTTCCTTGAAGTATTTCAGAGATTTATAAATATTTTCTTTCAAATCAAGGAAATAATATATTCATAAGTCTACTTTTACTATCAAGAACCTTTTTGTAGATATTTTTCAGTTTATAAAAAAATCGAATAGAAAACTAAAATTTTCAAGTTTAGTCCTTATTAATTTTTGTAATAAGTACAAATATGCATTTGTTTATCTTTCATTTAATTTTAAATTCGCCAATTTTTGATACCAAATAAAATATTGAACGGAATGTTCAATTAGATAAAAACACATACATAAAAGTTTACAAACGAACCTTTTTATATTTATAAAAGTTTTCATCAATAATAGCTCCAGTAGCAATATATATGAAGTAATATGATGTTACCAAAAACGAATTATTTTTGTAAAATATAAAAAGATAATACATAAGCCCTGAGATAACTCATATAGTACCGCTTAGAGTAAAGTTGATTCGTCCCAGCCCTCCGCATTGCGTCACTGATACACTGCAATATAATGGACTAATGGGGAATTTCGTATTAAACCTTTTCTAGATCTTACTCTAGAAAACAAGAGTTGTCTTAACTGTGGTTAAATAATTAAGCTTTCTTTTTTATACGTATCAATTTAGTTATCAATTTTAGACCTTAAACTAGAAGAGCTTGTATCTTGAGGTCTACCTTCCTTTGTGATTGGTATCTTAGCTTGAGAATAGCTTAAATTATGATTTAAGTAATTTAATGTATTCATTATTAATTGTGTGTGTGTGTGTGCGTGTATTTGCTCTCATATATTGCGTTCTTCATATAATAAAGATATATTTAATGAAGGAATTTTTTGAAATCTCTTCACTTGGGTCCTATGTCAAACATTCTACTATTGTAAATGCGAAAGTTTGTAAGGATGGGTATATGTTTGTTACTCTTTCACGCTAAAACTACTAAATCGATTGAGATGAAACTTCGTACATATATAGATAAACTAGCGACCCGCCACGGCTTCGCACGGGTTTAATGGACGATATTATACATAAAAACCTTCCTCATGAGTTACTCTATCTATTAAAAAAAACCGCATCAAAATCCGTTGCGTAGTTTTAAAGATTTGAGCGTTCATAGGGACATACAACATGACACATGACAGAAAAAGCGACTTTGTTTTATACTATGTAGTGATATCCAGATAAACACACAGGAAACTTGTAATCTCAGAATTCCCACGAGATCAAAAATTACATGAGTGAAACCGCGAAACCTAGCTAGTATTCTTTAAAAGTATTGTTCACAATACATATTTTTTCATCGAACCATAAAATTATCAATTAATTGCCGAAAATGTCACTTGTTGCTCTTGCTTTGCCTGACTCACGGTTCACGAGCATTGACAGAAAATGAAGATTAATCACCTTTTGGGTTATTCGCGAAAGATCGTGTCACTTGATTAAGCAGTGGAGTATGATGGGCTTTTTTAACGTCTTTGGAGTTGAATAGTAGACAATGATATGTAGTATTTAGAGGAATTTTTGCGATATAATACAGAGCTGAAACGTTTGTTTGAATGTGCTAGTCTTGGGGACGAATGGTCCGATTAAAAATAAACTTTTCGTGTTAAAGTGAGCATTAGTCGAGGAAGGCTTTATGCTATACTAGCTGCGCCCCAAGGCTTCGATCCCGTGGGAATATCGGGATGATATATAGCCTATAGCCTTCCTCGATAAATCTATCTAACACTAAAACAATTTTTCAAATCGGACCAATAGTTCCTGAGATTAGCGCGTTCAAACAAACTCTTCAGTTTTATAATATTAGTATAGATTATAACATTGTGTTATAGAAGCGAAGCCGCGAGGAAGAGATAATTGTTTTGCCTAGAGAAATTCGCTCATAATTCATCAAAATTGAACAAAATACCATTCTACATTATGTGCCAAATTTTAATAGTCGGTACAAAGTTGCTTTTTACTAAAATTACACGGATGGAGGAGTATGGAATTTGGCACAGTAAAGCAGATAGTATATGCAGAAGGAGCATGCTAACATTTTTTGTTGAATTTCGACGTTTGTGCGACCACTGCTAAATAAAAACCAGCAAAGTACGAGTCTGACTTGCACACGCATGGTGTAGTATAGTGTAGAGACCCCCTCTTATTGTTTTAATTTTTGAATGAATGAATGAATGAATAATTCTTTATTGAATACTAGCTTTCCGCCAGCGGCTTCGCACGCGTGGGCCACTTATTTCTGTACTTTTTAGAGGCGCACAACAAAAGTTTAAAAAATTAGCTTTTTTATAATTTTCTATGGAAATAGGTTTATCCAAAATCTCACAGTGCATGCGCCTCTTCTAAATACAGAAAATTGTAGCCCACGCGAACGAAGCCGCGGACGGAGAGTTAGTTATTTTTTGAAGGTTTTAGGGCATTCATTGAGTGTTTTAATGTCTTAATCTATACGTTAAGAGTATAAAAAAGCATGTTCGCAACTCAACCAAAATCTCACATTGTCACGTGGTATAACATTTTCACGACTTTAGAAGCGTATATCTCAAACAATATTTATTTTAGCAAAAAACACATTTAGAAACCTTTATTTCATTTTTAAAGACCTATCGAATGACGCCTCATTTCATTATCTATTCGCGAATTTATTTTTATACCCTCCGTTCACATGTATGGAAAGCCACCCCTAAAAATATTTTTTTCAAATAAAATGTAGCCTATAAGTTGAACCTAGTATTGGTCTATCAGCATGTGAAATTTTATCAAAACCTGCCCAGTGGTTATTATGTGCTTGACGCACATACAAACAGATAAACAGACAAACAGACAAACAGAAAAAAAAAATTTTAACCATGGTTTTGGTATCTATAGAACATACATATTGCATACCATTTACTCTTTTTGAAAAATATTCAATGTACAGAAATGGTTCGGTTACTGTTTTATTATATGTATAGATAACAAGAACAGGTATAGTAATAGAAGTGATAAGTACAAGACTTATCGCTTACAGCAATCTCTTCCAAACAACCGAAAATCTATTTGTTGTTATAGCAGCAACAAAATATATAATTTGTGAAAAAAATAACTTTCTAGTCGTCACGGTTTATGAGATACAGCCTAGTGATAGACCAACACACTTAATAGGTTCCCATTTTTACCTTTAAGGTATATCCTAAAGACGAAAATTTTAATATTCTCGGGAAATCAAATGAATTGAATAATTCTTATATTTAACTTGATAGACGTTCACGTGAGTAAAACATCACGATACCGATATTTAAATAATGTTGAGTATGACTCAACTGTATTTTAACTTTGTGATTCATGCTTTACTATAGTACTAAATACTTGTAGAATTTAAATCATACACTTTAAAGTAAAATTATAAAAAATAGAAGAAATCGAAAACGAATACAGTTTATAACTTTACTATGGAAACTAGATACCATAATAACTTTTGTAATATGAACATCATCTTTTTATGCAATTTCAAAGTTTCTCAGAATCACATTATATTTGAGTGGTAAAATACTTCATATGTTTCTTTTATAACTGGGTGGGAACGTCCAGCTGAGAATATATTGCTAAGGCTTTATTTAGTACCAGTGTGACCTTATCGTGATTTGTACAGGGTAAATACAAATAGAGAGACATTAAAATTATGTGTTTTTTTGACGGATTGATTTGTTATTTCAGAGCTGATAAAAACATACTTGGTTAATATGCTTTCCAGAAAAAAAATGCATAGAAATCCTATTACAAATGCGAACGATTTTGAGGATGTATGTATGTTACTTTTTCACGCAAAAAACACTGAACTGATTATGATGAAACTTTCAGGGTTCAGAATAGCATACTTTAATCCCGGAGTTGCCACGTGATCAGAAGTTATGCGTTAAGTTTAAAATTCACCTATTGAAAATGAAGATTATATTTAAAAATCTTCAACAACAATAACAAACTGTTCAAAAATATTAAATACTCCATTCAATTAATAACGGTAAGGTGGTCTTAAATAAATGTCACAAAATGGCTTAACAGTAGGTATTCTTAATAAATTCTATCTATTTAGCAATACCTTCGTGTTCTAACAATTCTTGTATCGCCTCTGTTCCAAGCTAGTCTATGCATTAATTCGCTCCTTTTCCTTTCATTTGCCCTTGCACAACGCATGCGTACTATAATAACATTAAATTTAGTTTAACTGACGTTATTGTAAGTACTGGAGAAGTAGATTACCTGTAACTGTTGGACTTTGAACCTTATTCCCTTGCAATAGAGTTGAAAATTGTAGGGTAGGTCATTTTTTGTAAGGAGACGGATTGATGGTTATCAAAATGTGTCGCTTTTATCAAAGTTGGAGGCATTGTTAAGGTCTCATTTCAGTCTCACGTAGATTGAAAAACTTCTTAAGGTACGTGGGGTTATTTGAGGAAATATCGTATTAGTTGAGCACAGAAATGTTTTATATATAAAACAAATATATTTCAAACATTAATAACACAAGACTATAAACCATCACCAATTTTACCAATTTTATGATCATTGAGATTCGGAATACCTAACTGTACTATATAAATATGTATATACAATTTCAATCACCAGGGAAAAAAACAAATTTTTTGCTCAAGTGTGTAAAATATTTTTAATTGTTAACGCACGATTATACGGTACGGTCACGCGCGGTTCTCGGTCCGCATAAAATGGCGGTCCGGTTCCGAACCGCGGTCCACCATTTGGTAACCCCTGCTGTAAACCATGCGTACATAAGGAAAAACTTACTGACACTAGTTTTAATGAAATAAATATGGCATAAAAAAATGCCACTATATTCAAGCAATTTAAATCAAACCAGACTAACAAAAAATTTAAAAACAAAAAAATTACCATACGTAAAAAAATCTGGTTATAAAACTGGTTTTAAATCTGGTGTTTTGAAAATAGATAAAATCTCGTGGAGACCTTGATCACTATTGATTAATAAATGATCGTTACATATGATCGATGCAAAATTCGAAACAAATATTCATAATTCTTCAGAATTAAAGAATTAGGCTTTTATTCACACAAGTCCATGCACACGACATAAAATATAAATAAGAAAAAACACAATACAAAACAGGATAAAATCAAGGAATGAAAAATAGAAAAAAATATGGCAGTGACGTGAAAGGGAAGCCCACTCAGCCTGTGCTGCGATGTTGAAAGCCATCGCAGCGCTGATTTTCAGTGGGCCCCCGCTGATAAATAAATAAATCTATACTCATACTATAAAGCTGAAGAGTTTGTTTGTTTGAACGCTTTAATCTCAAGAACTACTGGTCCGATTTGAAAAATTGTTTTAGTGTTAGATAGCCCATTTATCGAGGAAAGCTATAGGCTATATATTTCGATATTCCCACTTGAGCGAAGCCCTGGGGCGCAGCTAGTATATAATATACAGTAATAGCTAGTATATAATATACAGTAATATAAAGTAATATCTATCCCAGAAGTATTACTGAAGAAGTACTCCAAACCCATTAGCGTGAAACTGTAAGCATCATCAACCCTTCATCAAATTGTCTGACAATCTGACATGACTACGGCGAACAATGGAGAATTATTTACGAGTACGGCCAGCAAAAAATAAACGACCATTTTGTAAAGACATCTTTAGTGAGAAAGTTCGAAACTTTGTACGTGTCTATTTTAAGTTGTTACTGCTTAGAAATGGAATAAAATTGACTCCTTAGAAGATTCTATTTGTATGTTTGTTTACAGCTGCTATATTTCAGATTCAAGATGTTATTGGTAGTATTAATACCACAGTCTAGGGTTGGATCAGTTAAGTTTTTTTTGGTTTGGATTGTATATCTGTGCCTCAAAATCACAAAAATGTAGTGTTAGATCTTACGACTGATCTCTCTCTAGTCTTGTCGAATTTCTGTAGTGACTATGAGAGAAGTCAATACTTTTTTATTAAAACACGAATTAGATATTTCTTAGCAAATAAGTAGAAAACAAAAATAAAAGTGTAAACACATATTAAAAAAATACGTTTTAAAAGATTTCGAACGCGGTTAAAGACGTTAAAACAAACTAAAGTACTGACGTTAAAGCAAACACAAAAAACACATGTTAATTTGAATCATAGTTTGACAATGAAACAAGTATTATATTTTATCACAGTATCAAAACGAACATCTTCACAACCTCAGTTCTAGGATACCTAGCCTTGATACAATGACCTAGGTCACTGGTATTGATAGCTTATTGTTAACAATATGTTAATGTGTGTAAATATTTTATTATACTTTATTAAGTATATATTATAGTCAATACATTTTAGTTTACATAACAGATTTAGACGTTTATTTCTCCGTTCCATTATTTAAATGTTATTTCGAACATTTCTATAAAATATTGTAAATGGTTATTACCTTATATGGCAAAATGAACACAATTTCACAATTTATGTGGCAGAAATCCAATTATACAAAGCACTATCTTGTTAATAAGGCATTATTGTAGATTGATCTCATAAGTTTTATTTACAAAACACAATTTTATAGCTTTGACATATAGCAATACATCCGAAAATGTTGTAAAACATTATTTGCTTTAAAGCTTACAAGTATTTTTAATAAACAATGCAAAAAAGTACGGTAAAAAACAACAAGGTAGAAATTATAAGCTACTAGCTGTATCCGCGTATATCTATTTTATCTGCTCCCGTGGGATTTGCGCCTTTTTCGCGTATGCCTACGTCATAATATCTATCTACATGCCAAATTTCAGCCCGATCCGTACATCGGTTTAGCCTGTACATTAATAGATCACTATGTCAGTCCGTCAGTTTATATATATATATATAGATTATTTGACTTTTATATAATACTAGCTGAGCTCCGCAGTTTCACCCGCGTATACATCCCGTTCCCGTAGGATTTTCGGGATAAAAACTATCCTATGTCATTCCTGGGGTCTCAAAGTATCTCTGTACAAAATTTCATCCAAATCGGTCCTGTAGTTTCGGAGCCTATTCATTACAACCAAACAAACAAAGTTTTCCTCTTTATAATATTAGTATAGATATAGATTATAATATGTATCACACATTTTATACAACGTTTTATTCGCTAACGGCCGGTTTCAATATTCTATCTATCCCTTGTTTTGCTTACTAAAATCAGACAAATCTGTCTATTTGCACTTACTTCGATTTCAATATGTTGTCGATGGATGGCCTTTGTTATGACTTTTGGCAATCAAATGTCATTTACGGCCGTTTTCAATATTCTATCTATCCCTTGTTTTCTTACTAATGTCAGGCAAATCTATCTATTTGCTCTTACTTTGGTTTCAATATCCTAACGACGGATACATTTGCTATGACTTTTATCTATCTCTTGTCATGTAATCTGACATAACAATCTATCCATAATCATTGATACATTATAGAAAATGGCCGTTAATGTGAGATTGCAATCTATCCATAATCTTTGATACATTATTGAAAACGGTCGTAAGTGATGCTTTTTCTTTAAAAATTACTAAGAAATACATTAAGTGGGTGACAAGAGAAATGTTCCAACAATCGCATTGGCTCAAGGATTACAATGTAAAGGTTCATTGTTGGGTGACACTCGGGACGTTTTTAATCTTAAAGAGAAATTATTCGTACTCCATGCATTCACAATGTTAATTACTTTTTTTGCAGACGGTACGCTATTGTGATAGTGATTTTAAATTAAAAAAGCTAAGGCTTTGTCCTTGCTTGTATTATGTTTAATGCGGTATGTATTCTTAATGAGTGAAAGTGTAATTAAGGGTTTTAATGATTTTATAGTCAAATATAGTATGAGAGGATATATGTATAATACTCATATACTTTCATTCACCTGCTCTATGTGGGGTCGGCACAACGTGTATTTTTCTTCCTTACTCCTCTATCAGCCGTCATCTTCTTAGTGACACCTTTCACACTGATATCTTTATTCACACAATCCATCCACTTTCTTCGGTTTCCCTCTACCTCTCACTCCATCCTAATCTCATACTGTCATACAAGCTGAGGGGAACACCCATTTGCCACCAACTTTTTTTTGTTGTATGTTGCTCATGTTAATTATTTATATTGTTGGCAATAAACAAATTGCATTCGGTAGTTTCGACGAATTAAATTTTTTTTTCTAAATTTAGGTACTAAACTGATTTTCTTTATATACTTGGTAGTAGTATTACAAAATAAAAATTCTTCTAAATAGGACCTACTTATATTTCGTTATAATCATAACCAAATTGAAGGATAATTGTAATTAGGATAAAGTGGATTATTTTTATATAAAATATAGCCTATGTTACTCATGGATAATGTATCTTTTGAATAGCGAAAGAATTATTAAAATCGTTCCTGTAATTTTGAGCCTATTCATTACAAACAAACAAAGTTTTTCCACTTTATAATATTAGTGTGGATTACCACAGTTTTTATAAATAACTCCAAACATTTGGCATTGACTGCGAACTTTCCCGCGCTTTTTTCCCCCAGGGCTTACTTTTCCATTATATTTCTGTCTGTTTGTCCATTAGCAAGTTTGCTAGTTACTCTGGGGATATCCGTTATCTATACTTCCTTATTCGAAGTCAAAATGGCTTCCCAATTAAAAGCGAAACAAAAGATATTTGTTATTCGTTTTTATAATATTATTTTGAGTATGTTCTTATGTAACCTACTAGCTAAGCTCCGTGGCTTCAATCGCATATATATCCCGTTTCCGTAGAATTTTCGAGATAAAAACTATACTATGTCATTTTGGGATTTTAAAGAATCTCTGTACGAAATTTCATCCAAGCGGTCCTGTTGTTTCGGAGCCTATTCAATGCAAAGAAACAAGCAAATCTTTTCTCTTTATACTATTACTATAGACTAGAACCCACCCGTGATTTTGCGTAGAAGCAAAAAATCATAATTGTAAATCGAGGTTAATAATCTTTTCTTCGTTTGTGGTCAATTAAAGGATCGTATATTATAACAAAACATCCTGTTTAAGCTGAAGAAAAAACGTATGCAATATTGTATCTGAAACACCCTGAAAGCTTACAGCCCGAAAACATATTTGCACTATAAGATTTAAACCACACCCTGTATAAGACATATTTATGCAGTATTAGATCTAAAACACGCTGTATATTTATGCAGTATTCACAGACACGTGTCCCATGCATAATGTATCCGTGCCGGGATCGAGATAATGGCGCGATATCTTGGATGCGCTGTACGCGGTTTATTAATATTGCGGTATAATGTATACAATGAGCGCATTAAGTTTCGTATTGTACAATGTAAGTAAGGGAATATTGTTCCATATTGGTATATCACAAGGATAACGTGGTAAATTGTATGAATAAATTATTTTTGTATGATTAGACACTCAATTACCTTCAGACTTCTCTCAGCTTGTTAATAGCGCAATATCTTAGATGCACTGTACGCGGTATATTAATTTTGCGGTATAATGTATACAATGAGCGCATTAAGTTTCGTATTGTACAATGTAAGTAAAGGAATATTGTTCCATATGTGTGATATCACAAGGATCACATGGTAAATTTTATGAATAAATTATTTTTGTATGATTAGACACTCAATTACCTTCATACTTCTCTCAGCTTGTTAATAGCGCAATATCTTAGATGCACTGTACGCGGTTTTTTAATTTTGCGGTATAATGTTTACAATGAGCGCATTAAGTTTCGTATTGTACAATGTAAGTAAAGGAATATTGTTCCATATTGGTGATATCACAAGGATAACACGGTTAATTGTATGAATAAATTATTTTTGTATGATTAGACACTCAATTACCCTCAGATTTCTCTCAGCTAGTTAATAGCGCGATATCTTGGTTGCACTGTACGGGGTACAATAATTTTGCTCTATAACGTATACAGTCGCAACATTAAGTTTCGTTTATATACAATTTCGTCATGTAACATTATAAAATATCGTACAAATCATGGATTCAATTTGACGGAAAAATGATAAAAAGTTAACTTTCTCAAAAGATCATACGACAATCACTGCATAATATTAAAGAAATATTTTAGTGACTAGTCACAGCAGTTGCTATATTACAGTTTTATATCAAAAAAAAAAACAGATTGTAAGGGACACATTTTCAACATACATAAGGTTACTGACTAACTACTAACATACTATAGGTTAAACCCCAAATTATCATACTTGAAATAATAATAATGTATTATTCTGTACATTGAAAATCCTTTTTACTAACTATGTATGGTATTAATCATTATTTTTTTTGTTGCAGTGGCCACCCAGATTGTTAAGGTGGACGTTTACCGCGCTCCTACTTCTCGCAGTCATCGCACCTTCAACAGATTCCTCAAGTGAGTTATAACCCTTATATTATAACAATTGCCTTAAATATTCCCATGCAAAATCATGTGATGATGGCGTAAGCGTTATTCTAGTTAACATTTCTTTTTTTTAAAATTCAAAATTCGTTCCATAAACTTAAGTAAATACAGTCATGTTTTTCAGAAAAAAAATCACACAATATTATTTTAAAATATTTTTTAATATTTGTCAGCACTGTTGCAGCCTTTAATACAATTATTTTGTAGAAAAAAAATAAGATTATTTTTGTTTTTAATTTGAAAAATTTTGTTTTAAATGTGCAAACGTAGGAAACAATTTCAAGTTAACCGATCATTTAATAGATTAACGTTAACAATTAAATATTTCCTCCACCTATGTTAAAATTTTCTTCCTAATGAGACTGCATTTCCACGTCTTCAAAGAACCAAACAAACATTATTTCTGCGAGATTATTTAAATAATGTCTATATACATTGCAAAATAAATTCGCGAAACTCGCGAGTGAGTTCATGGTTCCATTTTCAATTAAAAAGTTGTCATGTCTCATAAGACAAAGCGTATTTTATGTAGAGTATTGTAAAGGTATAGAGCGGCACGCGAGTGTAAACTGTTAGCATGGGCCATACCACCGAAATCGTAGTTATTTAATTGAAAAAAAATGTTCTGTTTGACTTGAAGAAGGAAATTATATTTTTTTTTTATTTCATAAATAATAGCTGTGGTTAATAAAACATTGCATTGTTTTGATTTGACCTGGTATATTCGTGTTAGTTACGTTCCAGTCTTGTACCGTGAAATCTAATTATACATTTAATAATAAGTTATAAATGTATTCTGTACATTATACATTGATTTATACTGGTTGTTCGTTTACCAGTGGTCGATATTTGACTAAAAATTAAAATATATAATTATTAGCATTCTGCATTTTTCTGTATAAACCTTAAATGTGCCCACACACTACCCATATTAACTGTATTCCTCTGTTTAAGTATGAACTTCGTACGAACATTGGCCCCTACTATACGTAGAATGTAAGCGTGGAAGTAATATATTCTTAAAAATATATTATTTTTGTCATTCGTCTGGGAACAAATTCTTGCTCTTAAAATCGATTATCAGTTTGTCACATATTGAGCACGCTCTACACCTATTGAAGCTCTATGGTTGCCATTGAAGTGATTTGGAGCGGAGATGACGTCCCACTTCCTAAGGCTATCTCGAGAGTTCCATTATTAATTGTTCAGCATTTAGATACTGTCGCTTAGCTTTCTCTTTCTCTTTATTATAAACAACTAGCCCGCCCGGATTTTTAAACAAAAAAAAAACAATTATTTTATTATTTGGCACAGTAATCATTTGTAATTTAAAATAACCTGCATTGAATTTGCCCTAATAAATATTAGATCTTGTCCTGTTGGATATATTTTTCATGCATTGTTTAGTATCCTCCTTTTAATTTTTGTCTACCTTATTTATTAAAGTCATTAATAATGTTATAATAATGCATAGGTCATCTCTTCCTAAAATGACACATATTATTCTATTACACTCTATTTCATTTTAAATCAACACAATCGTCCTTTAGTTTTATCCTGGCTTATTGATTTTTCCGCCTGTCATATCTACTATTTTTTTAAGGGTACCAACTATATCATCTACATTTAACAAAAATTACATACAAAACTCCCTTCCAGATGTCCGCAGACGACTCCGTAAGCCAAGCAAAGTGACCACATCAGTATCAACCAGCGTCTCCAGGTCCTCAGACCAGGTCATATCCGCCAGCGTGAACAGGCCGAAGATCCGTGGACGACCAAGTGTAGCCAGCCGCAAGTCTTCTGCAGCTCTAGACAACTCTGTGGGTACTGATGATCACAGAGATAAGGATGGATATAAGGTAAGCGACAGGAGAATGAGAAAAATACTAATAATTGGTTTGAGCGAAAGCGTTCGATAGGGTGTAGAACAAATCGCGTCTACGGGCTTACCAAAAAATGAGCCAGTAGATTGTTAACCTTTCATATAAAACGTAGCACAATAGTTGTTGATGACGGTTTTTGTCCTGAATTATATATGTGAATTTTGGTATTCCACAAGGCAGCGTTCTGTCTCCCTATCTCTTTATACTGCATATCAATGATATGTACGTACGATGTCTACACCAATCTTTGAAATATATTTTCTTGAGATCACAACATAGATTGTCAAACCGAAATTGTGTATTAATTAAGACTTTCCTCGAACCTTTTTTTACAATAACAAAGTGGAAGGAAAAGACAATAGTGACTCTCCTAACTTTTTTACATATGCTTCGCATATTTTTTATTAACTTAGAGAAAAGTGAAACACTAAAACAGTTATCCTTTACACTATTATACCCTATCAAAGACTATTTACTATTAGCAAAGTATCTCACAGCTGTACATAAAATATGGTCTCCCTATTCACATTAACGTAGAAACACTGCATCTCCGCCAAGTGGGACTTCCGATCAATATTTTAATCACATTCCGTACATCCAAGCGATCAAACATTTCAATTACAATCGCAGCCTATTCGCTAAAACTAGAATCGCCAAACTTTATGGATATATTAGGACTGTATCAAGTGGATCTTTTTTGTTATTTTTTTAAATTATGTTAGTTTTTAAACCCTTATTTTAATTAATAACTCTTTAAATGTTAGAATTTTTGATACACTAGTTTCTACCCGCAACATTGCTCGTGTTAAATTTGGATAAATTGTATCCTATCACCTAATCTACTTAATAGCCTATCTGTGTAGGAAATTTCATCAAAACACATCTCATGATTGATACACAAATATCCCAATATCTAAACATTTAAACTTTCACATTTATAATATGAATTAATTAATAAGTACGAAGTAGGAGTAGGAAATAGAATATATTATATGTAGCTGTATTATCTGCATTTGTACTACTACTCTTTACTAGAAATATTTCAAAGTCTAAACCATTTGTCCTGGAACCTAGATGAAAAGTTTAGACCAAAATGAATCCGCGAAATCATCAATTCGACCATATTTTAACCGACTTCCTCACTCTAAAAATTAGAAAATAACTTTATTTTGTGCCTTTATCCATTTTCAATTTAGTACAATCTTGTGTTTGTTTTAACGAGTACTTTACACATTAAATATTTTCAATTTAACAAGATATTGCACCGGCTTTGTATACATTTGAACAAAAATAAAATAAAACTTATTTTCTGCTTTTTAGAGTGAGGAAGTCGGTTGAAATACGGTGGAATTGATAACCTACTCCTTTTTTTGAAAGTCGGCATTTTTTGGCAAAAAGTTATAATATCCACTATTCTCTAACCGCGTGGCCCCTGACCTCACTGACTTCATTGCTCTGGTTTCACAAACTGATGCAAACGGTATTGCATGCTCAGCATTTCCATACTTTGTTACACGCGAATCCTTTTTGAACTGTTATTAATTAAGCTGTTTTGTTTGCGTTCTGTGCTTGTATGTTTGTTACGCAAATACACTTTTCTGTGTTTGGCTGAATGTTTTTGGATTATAATATTTTATTTTATAGTTTGAAGATAGTTACAATTATTAAATTTATTTGAATTCAATAGTGATTCTATGAAACACATGTTTAAATGTTATGCGAATACTGCTCAATTGATTTTGGTGAATTTTGGCAGATAGATAACTTCAATTAGGGATTGATAGACATCATACTTTTCATCTCAGTTGCAGTGTAGGCAGAATAAATTGTACGAAAAACTAGTTGTTCATCCCAACATTTACTCTTTATTACTACGAAACATTTAAACCGATTTCAATAAAATATTCAAGGACCATTGCCGATCTTGCTTTTAACAAAAAAGGGATTCATTCAAGCGTTGATGAGTTGCGTTACCACAGACAGACGGAAATAGCGCTCAAACTTATAACACTCTTTTTGCGTTCAAAGTTAAAAATAATGTAGCATATATGAGAAGCAAATACACATGCAAATGGAAATATTAGAGATCAATGCACTGACATTTAGAAAGGCAGTATTTTCCTTCAAGAGGCGTCAGGAAGCGAACCTGGGCCTTGCTCAGTAAAAACCTCACAAACCCGTCAATCGATTCTAAACCTTAACACTTTGGAAT
This sequence comes from Phoebis sennae, assembly GCA_001586405.1. NCBI lineage: Eukaryota > Metazoa > Arthropoda > Insecta > Lepidoptera > Pieridae > Phoebis > Phoebis sennae. The sequence goes on along the minus strand of LQNK01003467.1, from coordinate 202,092 downwards.
ACATTTCCTTTTCCATTAATACTTTGGGTTGACAACGCGGATATTAACAACTTTTTGAACGTAAAAGCACACTTGCTTACCTTCAGCTTTTGTTATTCTATTTTGAAACGTATTTTTATTGTAATAGAGTTGGTTTTGCTTAAATGAAATAGATAGGTCGATATAATTGTTACCGATTACTAGTTCAATAATAGGATATCCTATATTAAAATCAGATCATGTATCTGGTATATTTGGATATAATAATTTAAATTGTTTCTTGTATCGACTTAAAAGGGTATGTGATAATGTTATTGATATTATGTACGTAAGAATACTAGGGAAATAGATTATATTGATTTTGGTCTTGCGATTACAGAAATAGGAAAAGGATAAGATGGAAAGAAAGAGGGGAGGAATCGGAATACAGACCTCCGGCTTCCCTACTTAACACAGTGCCATAGTGCGTCTCACAGATTTTCGGTTACAGTACCGTGATATGTGCAACCTCCCTGGTTACATTCCTGAGCTAGGATTTATTAGGATTAAACAATACTCGGTGTTCTTGAATAAAGTAAAAGTACTTTTATTAAATTTCTTAACAAGCGTTCAGGTTTCCTTTTAAATGACCAACTCCGCCCCAGAACACCCCTAAAGCCAGGAATCTCGTAAATTCTTAGCTGGCTGATTAATGATGTCAAACATAGCATAATTAATAATGTAAAGAAGGAGATAATATGGGCCTTCTATATCCCGCCCTAAAAGGATGCAATTTTTCAAAACTCGAAAAAGAATTCTATGAGGGTTTCCTTTTTTTTAAGGAAAATAGTGGAATTGAAAGGATTAAAAATGTGTTTCTCTGTAAATAAATGCAATTCCATCAAGAAGTATCAATATACAAATATAAAATATATTCTTTGAGGGTATTTCAGCTTTCCTGGATACAAGTTCGTCGCAATTCTTCCCAAACTTTCCGAATCGGTGTTAAATTAAAAAATGAATAAGTACATACTTAGCAAAAAAAATTGACATGAATAAAAATATATATCTATTATTTTTATTGCTGAGCCAAGGCTACTATTATTTCTTTATCAAAATTACTATTTGTCATGTTTTGTGTATCGCGTTGTATTAAATGTTTTTCTTTCTTTCTTTATTTGTATTCTAAAGCAATGGTACAACCAACATTGGTGTTTAAAGTCCCTGAGACTTATCCATAACTATTTTCTTTTCCTAGGTGGTCTGCTACTACACCAACTGGTCGCAATACCGTACAAAGACCGGCAAGTTCGTCCCCGAGGACATCCAGCCAGACCTCTGCACCCACATCATCTTCGCGTTCGGCTGGATGAAGAAGGGCAAGCTGAGCTCCTTCGAGTCCAACGATGAGACCAAGGATGGGAAGACGGGGCTGTACGACAGGATCAATGAGTTGAAGAAGGCGAACCCGAAGTTGAAGACGCTGTTGGCTATTGGTCAGTATTTAAATGGTTTTATTATATTTAACGCGCTCCGCGGTTTCACCCGCGGTTCTACTGAGGTTAAAGTAGCATTGTCTTATTCGGGACCCTTACCTATAGATTTTAATTAGCGGACTTAGTTCTAAGTTAGATTAACATAGTCATTCAAACGGCTGTAAGCCATTCGAATATAATAAAATAAAACATGTATACCAAGTTTCATCATAATCGGCTCAGTAGGTTTTGCGTGAAAGAGTAACAAACATGCATACGTACATCCTCACAAACTTTTTTTAAAAACACAGCATTTATACTATTAGTAGATAAATTGTATATTTTGTTGCGAATAATATGGAATCTATTGAGGTTTAATTTTAACTTGTTACAACTTGTTTCAATAGTACGTATATAGGTGGTTCATCCGATGGTGATTCAGGTTTTTTTACGTGGCATGATAAATAATGCCAAAAAGACTTTAGAAGGTTTCGTATAGAGGTGATTCTAAAAAGATACTCATATAAGTAACATTAATACAAACGAGCTAGTTATTTATTTTTCTATTCTCTACTGTTAACAATCTTGAAATCGATGCGTATAATTTTTTATTCAATTTTTTTTATATCAGCTAGACATTAACGGCAGACAATTAACAATTAAACTACGATACAATTTTTTAATTAAAAAAGTTCCCTAAAATACGCCAAAGCATAATCTCAACAAAAGTTTATCGAATAATTTAACAGAAAATATATTAATCCCATCCCTATCCACGGCACACCATTATTATTTACCGGCGCACTTCCACGGAATAACCATGAGATGCAAATTTGAACAAAAAGCAAGTTATTGCATGACACACAGATTCTCCTTACAGTGCAAACACGGGC
>LQNK01003467.1:174046-198448 GCA_001586405.1 Phoebis sennae | reverse complement strand
AATTTCTTGTTTGCACATCACTTTGGATAGGCCAAAAAATATAAAATAACGATACCTTCTCTTTATATCAACTACACATTAAGGGCAGACAATTAACAATTAAACTATGATACATTTTCTTCATTAAAAAGTTCCCTAAAATACGCCATAGCATAATCTCTACATAAGTTTATCGAATAATTTAACAGAAAATATATTAATCCCATCCCTATCCAAGGCACACCATTATTATTTACCGGCGCACTTCCACGGAATAACCATGAGATGCAAATTTGAACAAAAAGCAAGTTATTGCATGACACACAGATTCTCCTCACAGTGCAAACACGGGCGTAACTTAAATAAGTAAAGACGGTTTCGCAAGATAGGGATGTACTGTATATCGATAAATTTATGTTTGATAGTTTTATCGTAATATATAATGCACTAATTAATTATACATTGGGTAAAATCATGTTAAACGTATAATTATTTAATTTGATAAATTTATAATAAATAATTTCCCTTCATTTTTAATACGAGATTGATACTTTAATTATAATATGGTAATAATGATAATGTGAATGTTTTTCTTCTGTTATGTATCGAATGTAAAATATAAAACATTTGTAAGTAGATATTAAAGTTATGTTATAAAAAAATCCGGTGTAATAGCTATTCTATATCCTTTTTCGGTTTTCAAAAAATCTCCGCTCAAAATTTCATCCTAATTAGTTCAGTGGTTTAAGCGTGAAGAAGATACATGCATACAAACACAGTAACTTTATAATATTAGTAAGGATATAAGGATAGCAAGAATAAATTTGTACAATTAAAAAAACTATATCGCACAGCATTTACACGATTCATGTATAACACAAACTTGTTGAAATATAGCACTCAACCAGTATCGTAATGATCGATTTCTACGTTTCATGTAAGTATATAAAAGTTGCGTGTCTAATTACGTTCATTTAGTATATCAATCAGCAGTTATCGGTGATTACTTTAATTTGAATAGAGTTCCGGTGGTGTTCCGGCTGTGCTGGTTCCTTCAAGGTGAATTCTCTTCACTGGGCGCAATAATTGGATGGAAATGTGGCTACTAATTACTGGTGTATGACATGAATGTTACATGTCAAAAATCTGAATTTAATAAGTGTTACCTTTATATACCTATTTAGGATAAATCTTATTGGTGGTTTCTTGATGTTTATCTACACTAATATTATAAAGAGGGATAATTTGTTTGTAATCAATAGGCTCAAAAACTACTGGACCAATTTTAAAAATTCTTTATATATTCGAGCGAAGGCGCGCGGTTCGAACAGCTAGCTTCAACTAAATTTAGCGGTCTTTCTTAAAAATTCGGTAGAAATTATGACGACGCGACATCGTTCATCTTTTTACACGAATTTTATGATTCAGACGACGTGCTCAGAAGTATATTCAAGAACTTATTCAAAATCAACTTTATTATCGTAAGCACGAAACGAATAAAACAAAATCTTCAATATAGCTTTTATCACAACGAAAATAATCTGCGATTCACTGAAATTAAGTATATATAAACACCCATCGTCATATTGACACATCGACATATACATTATTGGCCCATTAAAAGGCCCTCACTTAAGGGCCTTGCGGTAAACCAACAAAACTGTGACATCGTGTATGTTTATCGCACAGGTTGACAATCCGTCTTACATAAGATTAATTACTTGACATACAGCTCGTTACATAAAATTGAGCCTACTTTCTAAAGCATAGCCCAGAACGTTTCCTGATTTATTCTTTTTATCGCATGATATGTATAGTAACAATACTATATGAAAAGCTAAAAATCAAAATTTGTTAACATTCTCCATTCTAGTGAATAGCGCTTAAATTGATGTTATTATATCTACAATTTACTTAAAATGTCTATTATTATTAAAGTCGACGTAATAAGCATCATCCAAAATAATAAAAAAATAAATAGACCTCAATTCATATAGGTAATTTTTTGTAATATTTTTTTAATGATTAAAATATTGAACTTTGTTTATCTTTATACATACTCGATTTAATATAAAAATTCTTAAATAATCGAAAATTTATACCAAAATAAAATAAAACAAAGCTATCGATAATCCTTCGTCCCATCACTACTTGTTCCCACGTAACACCAATTTCACCTATTTTCTCGATATCGACAAAAAATCCTTACATGCGACAATACGGTCTTGTACGTAACGGTGTGAAAATGTATTGTTTTACCTCGAATTAGTTTTAATCGGTTTTCCCAGAGTGCTACTTTACTTGTGTAATACAAATAATAATAATTTATCCCAAACTTATACTTTACTTAGACTAATACTAAGATATAATAAAACAGTAACCAAATATTTTCTGTACATTGAATATTTTTCAAAAATAACACTTAGTATGCAAGGTGTATATTCTATTGAGAATAAAACCATCATATACAATAATTATTGAACTAATACTATTTTACAGTAAGAAGCTGGTCGTTGTAGAAAGCATTTTTTACTTACTACTTTGGGCTTCGCTCGCGTGTACTAAATTGCTACAAAATTTTGTTCTTTGTTAATTTTCGAGGAAAAACGACAACATTCTTTCAATTTGTAATGAAAGAAGATACAGTTGATCTGATGCTAAGTGATCACTATTTTGAACATTTTTAACATTAAAATATCTTAAATACCTTGCCTGTGGATCATAAGGAATTAAATAACTTAACACCCACTTACACCCAAAACAAGGCTATACTAATATTATAAAGAGGAATAATTTGGTTGTTTGTATTGAATAGGCTTCAAAACTACAGGACCAATTTGGATGAAATTTTGTTTAAACCCCAGAAGTGACATAGGGTAGTATTTATCCCGAAAATCCTACAGCACCGTGATATATACACGGATGAAGCCTCCGAGCTCAACTAGCTATCTATAAAACTTCACTTTTATATCTTCTGCAAGACCAAACATATATTAAGGCTGTAGCCTGAGCTTACGGACGAAGGTTACAAGCAAACATATAGGTTAGGTATATTTCCCCGAGTTACCACCACACAGTGGTCCGCGAGGATTACCCTTTATCTCCTGGTAAATAATATTATGAGCTACACGTGTTTTGATCCTAACCGTTGTTACAACTCCCTTACGGCCATTTTCAATAATTTATCAATGATCATGGATAGATATGTGTAATTAGATGACAATAGATAGACAAAAGTCATAGCAAATGTATCCGTCGTTAGGATATTGAAATCAAAGTGCAAATAGATAGATTTGTCTGACTTTAGTAAGCAAAACAAGGAATAGATAGAATATTGAAAACGGCCGTTACTAGCTGACCCGGCGAACTTCATACCGCCATTTTTGAACGTGGCGTATTTGACAGACACGGACTGTTTATATGGAATGATGTAATTGTGATTTGTACTATTCTGTTCACAATTTTATACCTCATATTTTCTGACCGTTGAAACCTTCCCTGGACTTCTACGTTTTTATTGACTAAAATGAGTCAAGTCGGTTCAGCTGTTCTCAGTTTAAATTGTTAAGTTCTCATTCGTAACTCGTAGGTATTAATGATGACTATTCATTAATAGATATACAGCCTATTTTTTTATCTATAATAACATTTTAAAGAGGATCTTACCTCTTTTTTTGTTTGTTTGTATTAAATAGGCTCTGAAGCTACTGGACTGATTTGGAATTTTGTAAAGAGATTCTTGAAATCCCAAAGAAGGACATAGGATAGACTTTAACCCGAAAATACTCCGGGGAATATCTCCCTTATACGCATGTGAAAGAAAAGCTCAGCTAGTCAGAGATAATGTAGGATTTCAATGTTAAAGAATTTTTCAAATCGGTCCAGTAGTTTCCGAGTTTATTCATTTCAAAGGAACTATTAGATATTTTCTCTTTATAATGTACACGATAAATAGTCATCAAAAGATATAATAAAATAAATAACATTCATCTACCGGATGGGCTAGTCAAGAGAAGAACTACTTGGCTAGGAAGTAATAAACAAATAAGCAATAACATAAAGCTATCAATAAATCAGGATTTGTACAAGATAAACCAAGTTATTGTTAAGCAACGTTCGAGCTCAGAATATCATTAACGAGATTTATCTTACTTTTGGTCAACGAAATATATCATTAACTAAATTTATAGAAATTTTGTTAATTAAATCATATGTATGATTATTATATTATATTATATTATGCAATTTGTTTGCAAAAACAAATTATTGTATGTGCTTCAAGCTTTGAGTTATCTTTGTAGTAATATGCAAATTCCTACAGCCGTTTTTGTGTTATTGAGTAACAAACTTCTAAACATATAATTTATAAAATGAATAGGATATGAAATTCAATATACTATATGATCTTCTGAGCAGCTTCGCTCCCCTAGCATAATAATAATAAAATATAGCCTATGCTACTCGTGGATAATGTAACTTTCGAATGGTGACAGAATTCTTAAATCGGTCCAGTAGCTTTTGAGCCTATACTTTACAACCAAGCAAAAAAATAAAGTTTTCCTCTTTATAATATTAGTATAGACATAAGAGTAGAAAATGGGTTATAGTTTAAAAAAAATACTTTCTCGTTACACACCTCATTATATGTACAGAAATAAAAAAATTTGCTCACTTTGCAGTCGATCAACCTTTGCAAGATTATCTTGTATTATAAAAAAAATAAAAATCATTTATTTCATTTTACAAGATTGTTCAACTATAACTTTATAATTGAATACTCCTAGTAAGCATTAAAATGTCTGTGACAGGAGGATTCACTCTTAATTAACACAGTTTTACCATAATATGTAAAGTGTGTGCATTATGCAAAATCTAAATGCCATCCATTTTCCAGGTGGCTGGTCCTTCGGCACCCAGAAGTTCAAGGAAATGTCAGCTACTCGCTATTCCAGACAGACTTTCATCTACTCCGCCATCCCCTACCTCAGGGACAGGAATTTCGACGGCCTGGACATCGACTGGGAGTACCCCAAGGGTGGGGATGATAAGAAGAACTACGTAATGCTGTTGAAAGGTACGTTTTAGATTGTTTAGGGTAATCTATGTATAGGATAATGGCCCAGAAGGTGTGAGATGTCAAGCTATAGTTAAAGTCAAAGTCAAAGTCAAAATGTTTATTTTCCAAATCGGCCTCTTTCGAGGCGCTTTTAGAACTTCAATTACTATTGCATATTTCTTTGTTTACCATCGATCCAGAGGGCTGTCTCTACTGAGAAGAACCGGCAAGAAATTCGTAGTTGTTCTGTTAAAAAAATCTAAATACAATGAAAATTGTTAACAACGATTTGAATTTAGCGGATGATCCAAGCAACTGACCTGTAATTATTAAGAAAATGCTACAACCCATCGATTTTTATCATCCATGTTTTCATTAATATTATAATAAGATTTCTGAACTAGAACATTTTTATATAAGTTATAAATTTATAAGTTTTAGATTTAATTCCGTTCCGCCTCGGGGAATCCTGTTATACAATCGCATACCTTAACCCAAAATGAACTAGAACTGATACCCAGAAAGGCCTTTTTCTAACCTGTGGTGAACCTTCCTCAGAAATAGGGCCTAGATTACGAGTACCCCAGTTGGATATTTTTGAACAAATAAAAGTAATTTACGAATTACTTTATGGCAAAAATAAGTTCAAAAACAACAATAATCTTGAGCGATTTTTACCAAACAATATTTTAATTTGAGTATCAGCTATGATTCATCATGTTTCCAGAAATTATGGTGCATTTTATAAGGATATAATTATAATAATTCACCGATGTTAGTCCGTCTCGACCTTTGACATTCATGTCATGAATTTTGAGTAGGTGCTTATGTTTCCGAGGTATTACTAGCCTTAATCAAAGGAATATTTTTATGGCCTGCGGCTTGTATAAAATGTGTGAGGAAAATATTATGCTATCATGCTTTTTGTCACCAATACTTTTTTTTATTTGGCTAGCTGAATTCCGCCGTTTCTCTCGCGTATATATTCCAGTTGGATATTCATACAAAATTTCATTCAAATCGGTACTGTAGTTTCGGAGCCTATTCAATACAAACAAACAAATATATTTTTTCCTCTTATAATATTAATAATTTTATAATAGTATAGATAATAATTAAATATCTAATTGAATCTTTAAAATTAACACACAAATAAGTATGGACAACTATAATAATTAAATTTTGGCAAACAAAATGTTCCTAGATAAGTATAATAATCACTGTCATATATTTATTTCCATCAAACTTAGCACGGATATTTAAAAAACATCAAAACGCACAACTTTTTCCATTGCTACTTTAGTTAAAATAAAATATATTCCATAAAAATATTGGTAAACAAAAGATTTGAGGAAATAGTATGTTGTGTCGAATGTACAATATCGATAGAATGCCTGTGGTTGCACCTGTCACCAGCCATTCCATCTATAGTGATGTACTATTGCTTATCGATAATTTCCATTTTTTTAATTTATAAAAAAAAAGAAAAAGATAGAAAAACTAGTTTGAAAACACTAAGACAGATGTACACTATTTAAATATTCCCACACTTCTGATACTGAATTTAAATAAAACGCAATATAGTGGTGATCGATTGTATATAAATATTGATCACAAAAACACTTATTTTAAATATGAAAAACATACTATATAACGATCTGCACTACTTATAGCGACATCTATTGACGCGCCTATTAAACAAACTATCTAAGATAAAACAACAGATGTAGCACTACATTAATGTAGCAAATTTTATTTCAAAACTAAAACATCACAGATGAAACATAGCAGATACTTTAAACAATAGTTTCCTACTTAGGTCCAGAGCGTATTTAACTGAATGCCCATAACTAAACAAAAAACTTTTGAACTGAACATAACGTAAGGATTTCATTTTGAATATGAACTTTGTCTTCATACGTAGGTAAGTTATATGAGAAGAGATTAAATGCGCTTAGTTTGTTCTTAGCTTAAGCTAAGTAAAGAACTATTTAAAGTTATACTACGAAGCTTTTATTACAAAATATACTTGTTATTCTTACTTATAGTATTTTTGTGTTTATTTTAACGCATTTTCCATATAAAATTAAATGTCTTCATATCGGATCTTAAACGCGGTTTTTTTATAAATAATTTTAGATTTTTATTTAACCCGAGGTTACAAACATTAATTTACAGTGAGCGTGGTTACGTGACGTTAAAAGGTACTTTTTTAATTAAAAATTTTAATATGTTCATAAATCATCAAGCTATTATTTAAAGTAATTTAACTAATAATTGCAATAAAATATTTTATTTTAAACGTATATCTCGATATTGCCAAGGGACATCACTAGAAGGTCACATCAGTATCGAGCTTAATCAAATATTTTATCGATAGCTGCAGGCTGCAGCTGACGTCAGCACTGCGTCTACCTTACATAATTCTATTTCTATCAAAAAGCAACGATCGCGGAATAAAACGGTCGCCACCTGACACGATAGTGCTGACCTGTTATCGATAAATTCAATTTTAATTTTATGTGATATTATTGAGTTTGAATCGTGATGTAATACAATTTTTGTAATATTTATTTCGTAGACTGTTTTTATATAGAAATCTAAACACAGATTCGTAAATATTTGAATTAGAATAATAATTAATCTGATACATAAACATTTACAAAAACATATTTTTATTTATAACAGTTGTACGATTTTGTAGAAACTTACAATTTAGCTGAGCTTTTTGAACAAAATTCCAATCAATTTTTAACCCTAATGAAATAAATATCTACACTTAAAATTATCAAGAAGAAAACTTAGTTTGTTCGGTGGGTTATAATTAATAGACTCAAAAATTCTTAAATTCTTTTTTTTCTTTTTCAAAATTCTTAAATTTAAAAAATTCTTCCACCATCCGAAAGCTACATTCTGAACGAGTAACATCGACTATATTTTGTAGTATATAACATTATGCTACGAGAGCCGCGCAGAACAGCTAGTTTCATATACATATGTATCTTGCAAAATGATTTCGTCCATTTAATCACAACAAAGCGTAACTAGTTAGTATGTATGTTTGTACAAAGGACAGAGGTCAATTTCGTCAAACCACGGCATGTTGCGACATGCCACGAAGTCTACTTGTAAAAGTATCTTCATGCTTGCAGCGTCCGCACGCCTAATATTAGAATTTACGAATTAAAGAAATGGATTTGAACTGTTTTTGATACAAATATAGTCATATTATCTAGATAATAATTATTTAATTATAAATTTAATTTAATTACATGGCCTGGCGGGCAGGTAATTAAAAATGTTGAAAAGAGGCTTATAGGATATCTAACTTCAAATGAATTAAAGAAAAGAACTTTAGATTTGTCATGAGTGTTACTTTATTCTCGAAATTTGAGTAAAATTATAACAGACCCCACGGTTTTACCCACGTAACTGCTGATGCCAACTGGCAACTCCGGGTTAAAAGTAGCCTATATATTATACTGTACCCTCACCTATATATACCAAGTTTCATCATAATCGGTTCATTAGTTTTTGCGTGAAAGAGTAAACTAAATATTACATATAACATAATATTACTAGGATTATGTTCAAAGAACTTGTAAGCTCTATCTCGCTATATAATGCTAAACTTTTTAAAGCCAATAATATTACAATTACTTTCAAATAGGAACCGCTACATGTGTGAAACCCCTCAACCATAATTAGGTCCTTTCGTAACGAAACTGCATGATCTACCACGCCGTGCATACCTGATTGCACATTGCCAATAATAACTTAAGGACGGTGTGTTTCAGTACGAATTTTTCAGTTTTCTAACCTATTATAAACAACTAGCTGATCCGCGCGGCTTCGCTCCCGTAGCATAATATTATATACTATTTTCCGGGATAAAATATAGCCTATTACGGATTGGGAAGAATCCCTCTAAGTAAAAGAAATTTTAAAATCGGTAAGCGTAAACGATATTATCTTGAAATTATTAAAAATTAGATTCTGCTCGCGGTTTCCTAACCTGTATCCTAACACTAAATAAGTAAATAGCTAGCAAATAGCATATCATTATACGAAATTTCACCAAAATCGCTCCAGCAATCTCGGTACGATTTACAGATGAATAAACATACAAATATCTTAATTGTCACATTAAAAATATTAGAAGGATACAATTTTATGTCATTTAACTATATTAGTCACGTATTGATTCATACTCTCGTTATTTGAATGTGCTTTGAATTAATTTAAAGAAAAAAAAAAACAAAGTGCTTTTTCGTGTTCAGATCTCCTTGGAAATTAAATTTTATAAATATAGTATGTGTCTCGTTTGAATTCCTATAATAAATGCATATTTGTATTGTGTTTATTATTATTATTTTGTACTTCTGGCATCGCCTCATTGAGACAGTGGTTAGAGTGTTACCGTTACATTCATAATGTCTTGGGTTCGATCCCCGGTGGGCCCCTTAAATATTGATCAGTACCAATTATCGATATCACTTTTTTATATTTGTAATCTTACAGAATATGCTCTGAGCTTTGTCCACGATTAGCTGCGGCCCATGGCATCGCTCCCGTTGGAATATCGGGATGATATATAGCCTATAGTCTTACTCGATAAATGGATATCTAAAACTAAAATAATTTTTCGAACCAGTAGTTCCTGAGATTAGCGCGTTCATACAAAAAAACTCTACAGCTTTATAATATTAGTATAGACATGGCAATAATTAAAATGCAAAAATATAACGCAATTCTACCATAAACAGACGTTTACCTGATTACACAAATGGCCTAACCTTAATATAATATAATATATTAATTTATTTCCTTACATATTTCCTGCCTTATACGTAAGCGCAAAAAATTATAATATTAATAAGTATGTGTCAAAGAGGCTTAGTCATATACACTTTATTTTTTTAATTGTACTAGTTGATGCATACTGCTTGCCCGCTTTTGAACAATTTAAAAAATTTTAAACAAACTTTCGGGCATTGTTTTAAGCCATTTGAGGAAATCTTTTTTTTGGTAAATTTAAATGTGCATAATGCTTCTTTCAAAAAACCACAAATGTATACTAATATAATATATATTTTTTAATTTATTGTAAAGAGCAAAAAAGAAAAACATATTATGTGTAGGTATGAAGGTAAAAACCACTGGGGTTAAAAAGCTGAAAAGTTATTTGTTTGTTTGAACGCCCAAAATCATAATATGAAAATTATTTTTGTGTTAGATAGACCTGTATTTGAGGAAGGTTAAAGGCTATATAACATTAAGCTACGGAACCGCTAGTACGATTATAAAACCTATAAGTGTGACGTTTCGAAAAGTGCCTCAAAAGAAGACCAGATTGAAAAATAAATTTTAGTTTGAGAGTATTGTATAGGTAAATAAAAAATTTTAACTTCATTAGTTGAGCCTCTTTGATGACGAATCGCCTTTAAAGAATATATTTTTTACGTGCATTGCCGGCGCACGCGCAATGACAAATACTCAGACTATGTGATTTTTCTTCGATGGACATAAATCCAAATAATATGGCTTTCCGCGAACCTATGCCGTTTTCAACACAATTTTATGGAAATGTAGATTATAATCCCTTATTAGTTAGTTCAAAGAATGTATATCGCATTTTTAGGGTAAATTAACTATTTGAAGTATGGTGTCTTGCGACTGATTTATACCAATATTTTATCAATTGCTATTTTTAATTACAAATATATATGCTGTTGAATATTTATTAATCTGTAATGTCCTGTCTTACAAGATGGCTAACCATATTTTGACAGCCATGAATTTTGGCGGGAAATAAAACGTCATTTTAATTTTAATTTACGTCCTGCAATTAGAATGATACGTTGATTGTGTTGATATTTTATAAGCTCGTCATTTCTGCATTATTTTTATTCTTGTGGTAAGTAAATAAAGTATTTTTAATTTCACAAAATACATTGAGTGCTTTTTGACGGTGTTCACCACTTACCATCAGGTGGATCACCTTTTCGTTAGCACCTTTTTTTATAAAAAAGACTAGAAAACGAATATCGCTTCACTATTTTCTTCAAATCGCGAAACATAATATATGCATAATAAAATTATTTATGTTAATGAAATCTTTATTCTATCTATCTATACTTCTATTAAGTTGTTTTGTATAAACAAACTTTAACATACAGATAGACAAAAAAATCTTACCACATTTTTGGGTTCTATAACGATGTATGCATCTGCTTTTAAACTCCATAAAATATTACATCATTTTTATAATAAATCAGTAAAAGGTTTTTAAATCAGGTTTATTTCATATCACACGATCACACGTATGAAGCTCAAATAAATCTCTTGCAATAGTAATTAACTGCAAAGAATTAATCAAGTCTCAAGTTGTCGCTGAACTTAAACGTAGTATTGAGAGTCGCAAGCCCCTAGCTTTGCACTTACAAACTGTTACGAGGCACGGTAACTATGGAAATTGATATAGTGTTAACTAATTCCCGTAGCATAATGTTATAAAATATAGTCTATGTAACTCGTGGATAACAAGTTTCCGTCTTTATAGTATTAGTGTAGATTGATTTATTGACTATTGTATTAATAACCTCCTCAATTGATATCGGTCATGGTGGCTAATGCCAACAGAAACTAGTATAGTACGCAGGAGATATTATAGAGCACGAGTATGTGCACAAATAAAGGTGAAAAATCTCAATAACAATTTTTGGCCCCATCCGGTAACGAACCGGGACCCCTCGGGAAAGGTATAAGTCTAGTCTTGTAAAACAGATAACTTATGTTATCTGTTTTACAAGACTAGAAATGTATACTTACTTATAAACATAATATGTATATTTATTGGTTATTTTTATACATATTGAATTCTACACATCGTATTTATATTTATTTTGTATACAATATATAACTAATTATTTTATAAATAAATACATTAACATTTACGAATATAGCTGGGGCTATATATACCTAATTTATTTGACTTGGTGTCCCCAAACGTAACAGATACAGATTCCCTTAAAGTAGTGGAAACCTGTATTTCGGGCAAGCAATAAGTTTGTGGAGGATGGTATTATTCCTCCCACGAAAAGGGAGGATCCTCGACCAGTCCGAACCACAGGACTGGCCGGCCGTTAAGCCCCGAGGATTGATGTTTGGAAGTGGTATATATGGTTAGGAATTGTGACGTCACGTGACGCCACAAGTTAGTGATTTACTAGAATAAGAGTTCTCTCCATAGTTGCATACCCCCGGGTATCATCTCATTAAAACAGTGCGAGGTGTCAGCACACACCAGGCGTAATTACAGCTCCTATTGAACCGACTTACTTCGCTGTTTATTTTGACAGAATACATATCCAGAGTTTGGCAAGATTAATACCCGTATTCACAAATACTATGAGTTGTGACAACGCACAGGATCTATTCAGAGACGATACTTGAGTGATGGTTTGGCTTGAGGCGTTTAAACTATGTCTTTCTGTTTTTGAATTAAAGACTCTTTTAACGCTTTGAGAAATGTCTTACTTCGCGTACTTTATCTACACAAATATTGTTACTTACAAATATTTATATTAAGTACAATTTGATAGAGAATATGTTTTGAAATTCTTCTACTTCATCATTCGTGTGCGGTTACTAGTAATCCGTGAGGCTATGAAAGTTTAAGTTTTTAAACATAACTGATACATTTCTTATGTGACGTCTGATAAGATTTTTTATCATTTAATTCAGGTTAAAAACCTCGTTTATCCTAAGTTTCACGGTTATTCTTTAAGACGATATTAGTATAAGAAGGATTGTTTCAAGCCGAAGTTTCAACCAATTTACAGTAAGCTTGTTAAACGATCATCATGTCTTCGACACATATACCCTGTTCACCTCCACTTCAGCTACAATATCAGTTACTTTATCACGTCTACGTTTTAAAGAGCAGGTTACTTTAAAGTTCCCTTTTCAAACAATATACTTCCAACCGTAAATCCCCTGAAATTCGTACGTTTTTCGGTATAAATATAGGCGCGATCGATATCTATTATCCTTTTCTGCACTCTTAACTAAATATCTGCAAAATTTCAACACAATTAGTTGAGTATATAAAGAATAAAGAGGCAACAAACTAACGAACTAATTTCGAATATATTAGTTGGAATTCCAGTTACAACTTTTCACATTCCTAGTAACAAATAGTATATACTTTTAAATTCATAATTTTAGTTGGGATTCTAGTTTACTTTCCTAGTTAGTATAAGTATAAAATTCATAATACTAACCACTAATCCGTCCCCCAGAGTGTATGTAAATTGTTAAGCCGTAAACATGTGCTTAGGATCAAACTACCTGAACTTTGAATAAATACAGAATATTATATTAATTGCGCAAGGTAAATTGTTATTATACATTAAAGTAAAAAAACTACAGTCCAAGTAAAATTGAAAAATAAAAGGCATTAATTTACAAAGTTAAAATATACTTATAATATTGTTTGAAAAACTATGAAAAAAATAATTTAATAATGAAAAGTATAATAATGTAGCGTTATAAATACTGTACAAAAAACTTACTATTTAAGTTTTATCTCCGCACCCAATCTTCTTGGAATTTTTCATACATATATGTAGTTGGAAATACAGAAACGGACATAGCATAGTCTACTAACAAGAAAACCGTATTCCCATCGGATTTTCTTGTAAACATAACATTATTTTTATAGAAAGGTTAACATACAAGCTCAGTTCAAGATCGAGTAATTTCAAAACATACAAAAACTAATAAGCTCAATTCTTTAAAGTATAAGAAATGATAAGAGATTTAATAATCCTTGCCGTATAAATGGCACATTTAGTAATCATATTTCTTAATAAATATCTTAATTAAGTGTTCTCAAAGTCTTAGCCCAAAATTACTAACAGTCGTTCGAGAGTTGGGACCATTTTTTGATAAGCTGTTTGAGGTAAGCTGAAAACTTGTCTGATGCCACCCCTATTTTATTTTTTATGTTATAGCAGGCAAGCGGTTGCGGTTCACCTGATGTTAAGTGACTGACCGTAGCCCATGAACATCTTCAACATGAAATTCGCAGATGCTTAGCCGGATTTTAGGAAAGGGAGGCGATAGGGAACAAATGACAGGAAGTTGGGAAAGCAGCAGTACAGGACGGGAGAGGAATGGGATGGCAATGCAGGCCTCCAGGCTCTCGCTCTATGAAACACAGTGTAATACTGCTTCACGCCGGTTTTCTGCTGGGGGGGTGGTACTTACACCGGTGCGAGCTTGGCCCAATCGTGCAATGCTCGGCCTCCACTCATACCCCGATATGGAACTCGCCAGCCAGGTCTACAGTTCTACGAGTATATCGGGGTTTAATAGGAGAGGCATCAGACAAAGTTTCAGCTTGCCTAAAACACATACCCAAAAAATAATCCTAACTCTCGGAATAAAGCTAGACGTTTCAAATGAATCAGCCGACCCTGACATTTGGCTGAGGTGAACATTTTTGCTTTTCATATTTGGTGCTAACACTTTTTCTTTTTATGAACACCGTTTTGGTGTTTACTTATATAGCGATGGAATATTTTTCTAGAAATATTAAAATATTGTTCCTAAATGTATAATTATCTAATCTTGGTAATAGCCTACCTATTTTCGAAATTTCATTAAAATGCGAACACATTTATGTTTGTAATCAAATATTATATCAGTTTAGTAGATATTAGTTTTAGTTACTTTTAATTAAGAAAAATAAAAAAATAACTTTCTTATTTCTTTTACGAAAACGTAAATAGAAAACTTAACATTGAATCATGTAATTTTTTTTATTTTAATATAGTCCGTAATTAACTCAGTATTTATGAAGATACAAATATATGTATTATTTAACACCTATACATATTAATGTTTTTAAATGAGTTTTAATTAGTACAAAACACCTTATTAATAAATAAGCATAACTTATGCTTTGGTCGTTTTGATAAGACTTTATGATGTAATTTGTAACTTTAATAAAGACGCATGTATACTAATATTATTATTTTGTTTGCATTCTTGTCTATTTAAATTCGGTTATCTTCGAAACTACTGGATAAATTTAAAAAAGTACGTCACTTCATAATGGAAATACATGAAAATCTTGAATCAAAGTCTACACTATTTTCACTATTTATGTATTCACTTTATATGAAGAAAACATTTTCAAAGTTTCATCATTTGGTAGTCATCAAATTCTGCCCTTATCCCATTATTTGGATTCGACGCAATGGGGTTTTTTCTTCCACCCGTCTCTTTTCTTTGCCATTTCCGTTTTCACTTCTTTCATTCATATCTTCTTTTATACAGTCCCTCCGTCCTCTCTTTGACCTACCTCTTCCTGACCAACCATCAACCTTCATATTCATCTCCCAACATATTTATTTATTTATTTGTTTATTTATTTAAAAGTATGTTTAAGTATGTCTATCAGTTATCTAGTATCCATAGTACAAGCTTTACTTAGTCTGGGACTAGATGGCGTTGTGTTAAATGTCCAGGAATATTTATTTATTTATTTATTATACTTTTTCTTACAAAAATCACAAGGAAAACAATTAAGAATATTACATGTTAAAGTTTTGTACAGAAAGGCAGCCTTATTGGTAAGAGGCAATTTCTTCCAACATAATACTCCCGCCGCATCCAAACCAAGCTAGACTGTTGCTTCTTCCCTTATCAGAGATCGATGCCACTTTTAACCTTCCTCTTATATGTTCGTTCTTAATCCTATCTAATCTTATCACCCCACACATCAATCTCAACATTCTTCTCTCCACTATATTATATAGTCGTAAGTCTTCTCCTCTCACTTCGTCTTCGATATAATAAGTATTTCCTTATTGCTCTTTCTTTTTCTCGTCTTTCCTTTCCATCTATTGTTACTGAATGCATTAATGCTGAATTATCTATTCAGTATTTAACAATGAGTGCCTTCAGTGGCATCAATTGGTTACCCTAATTAACCTGAATGAATAGTGGGAAAGCTTATTAAAAATCCTTGTCAAATATTAAAATAACGTCGAAAACTATCTCGGGGCCCATTAAATATTCATTAATAAATAGGCCAAATTCCCCGGAGACTCATTACCACGAATCCTTTATTAATTAACGAAGGAATTTTCTAGATTTCTCCATAGATTAATATTTATTAAGTTTCGTCTTTATCCCAAGCGATCACCGCCTACGTTTTTCATATACATGTTTGACTAGAGGCGATGTTCGTGTAATTGCATTTTTATATGAGGTTTGTTTAGTATATTAAACTAGATGTACCATCCAAAGTGAGACATTCATATCATTCTTTGATTAATGGTCTACGTAGCACAAAAAAAAATCAAATGGAACCAGTACTTCATTAGATTATAGCGTTCCTTATCTGAAATATCCTTACATGAATTGGTACCGAGTTTCATCACAATCAGTTCAGTAGTTTTTGTGTGAAAGAGTAACAAACCCATACATCCTCACAAACTTTTGTCTTTATCATTTTAGCAGGATGAAAAGGGCATCTAGATTAGGAACAAAACGCAATAATGAATGTAAAGCAATAATTTAACCAGCGCTTTATCGTCCTTGTTACTTACTGCCTTTCTAAATTCCGCTCAAACAAGACCGAGTTGAACATAATATATTTTACACTTCATATATTTTATAAGCAGCTGTAAATTTTTAATAAAGTTTTTGTATTTCATGCTTAAGTGTCGATAATTATTTTATTTTATTATATTCGAGAATGATCTTGATGTTTCTATTTGCAAAGTTGCATTTAAGTTATTAATAAAAATGTGTATTTATATGTAAGTGTTATTCAAGGACAATTCCAAAATTATTGAATCATTTCTTTATCTTGACATACTACTTTCAATCTATAAGATTTATGTAAAACTGCGAGAGGAGTAGGTTTCAGCTCATACTTACAAAACATTATACCAAAAAGAATTTAATAGACATCATCGTAATAAAATGTTATCATTCTGCATACAAGTATCCAAACTAACACATAGGCTACTTTTAATCACGGAACCCCCACGGGATCTAGAAGCGGGCTAATAATTAGTACGCAAAAGTTATCAATTGTTATAAAAATCTCCTTGTCTAGTTTCCTTCCTGCTTGAAGAGATATTTAAGGAAGTTGGACTTATCTGCCAAGCCCATTACGACGGGGATCCAGCGGGCAGTCCAACTGGACAATGCTCGGATAGCCGGCAGGTTTTTAATTCAGTCGTCCTAGGCTCCGGCCGTTTGGCCTCTCTACCGGAGATTTTCTATCTTACCGCCGCATGGCGAGGCACTATACTAATAATATTTCCAATGGATACTCATTAGACATTCCTTCTCCAGAACTCCGAGAGGCGTTCGAAGCTGAAGCTCAAGAGGTGAAGAAACCACGTCTGCTTCTGACAGCCGCGGTGCCCGTGGGTCCAGACAACATCAAGAGTGGATATGATGTACCCGCTGTTGCCAGGTAAGTTATGGATATTGACCAGATAAAAAGAACTGATCCAATTGGCACATACTGAAATATTATGGAAGGAGGGCACAGAAAAATATTAACTAGCTCTTAAAATCCGCGGAATAAAGAGATTGGGTAAGATTTCACCTCAAAAAAAAAGAAATGGAAAAGAAAGAAATTGTTGGGTTTTCTCCGGTACGGTATTATAAATATTCTACGTCAAAATCCCTATTATAAAGTGTGTACTGAAGCGTGAAAAGAATTCAATT
The DNA here is from genome assembly GCA_001586405.1 of Phoebis sennae. Classification (NCBI taxonomy): domain Eukaryota; kingdom Metazoa; phylum Arthropoda; class Insecta; order Lepidoptera; family Pieridae; genus Phoebis; species Phoebis sennae. The sequence goes on along the minus strand of LQNK01003467.1, from coordinate 180,651 downwards.
AAATCCATTCCTTTTTACGTCATGGGCTTGTTTATTGTTCATCGTAAAACTTTTGAGTGTTCCTTTTCTTTTTCTTTATAATTTTTAGCTGATGCTCCTTCAATATAATAAGAAATAGTTTTTCTTAATTATTATAACAATGTCTCTACTAGCTTTTCCCGGAATATTCGGGTGGTAGCGGTTAATGTTAAATGCTTTGAAGATTTCTAAATTTTCCACAGCACCATCGCCGCTCAAAAAAATCTCTTTTCCCACAAGCGATTGTGAAATCTTATTAAATCATTGACACGTACATTTCACACGCATTGTTTATTTAGCTATTCTTTATTGTTGTATAAACAAGTACAAAGATTCCATCTTTGTTAGCCTTCACCCTTACATTCGGCATCATTGTTGTCATGATAATTGGTCAATTTAATTTGGTATTCTTCTGTCTTCAATTTTACGGTTCGATAAAACAGGAAACAACAGTGTTTTTGAATGAAACACATCCCTGTAAATTAATTTTACAAAAGAATAATCTATCCGAGACGATTTTACATTTATTATGACTACGATGCAAATGTAATGTGTCCGTGGAACAGATTTCTAACTTTCTTTCTATTATCTTGATCTTATCTTTGTTATATTAATTTAATTTGTTTACTCTATGCTATTTAATTATATTTGTACCGTAAATTCCTATTTTTATTTTATTTTAATTATTGACATAATTATTATTTTTATTAACATCATGGTCACTGCATAAATCTTTCTTATCTTTCTTTTCTATGTCTACTCCTGTCTCTAGTTCACTTCATTCCTAATTATATCGACATAATTTACTGTTACATAACCACTTAGACCACTTGCAAAACGTTGTTAAATAGGCCCCCAAATTGAGAAATCTCAAGCTATTTCTCTATTTTCTGTCTTTATCTAAACATTCACTTCCTCTCCAGTTACCATAGCTTAGTTTACTGTTACATAATTAGCATGCCGATTGTTATAATCTTTCTAATGAACCACCAAAAGAAAAGCCAAGCTTTAGCTATTATGTTTCGTATTTTTTCTTTCCCATTTAAATCGATTTTGCTTGCTATTACATAAGCCTAACAAATTATTACCATCCAAAGAAAGAGCCATTAATAAATAAACAAATAAATAAATATTCCTAGACATTTCACACAACGCCATCTTGTCTCAAACTAAGCAAAACTTGTACTATGGAAACTAGATAACTGATAAACATACTTAAACATACTTTTTTGTAAATACATACTATAGATATCGTCTGTAATAGACGCAAGGGCCTATGATGATAATGATGACTATAGATACTCACCCTATCTTTCTTCTTCAGCTATCTCGACTTCATCAACGTCATGGCATACGATTTCCACGGCAAGTGGGAACGGGAGACAGGCCACAACGCACCTCTGTATGCGCCATCCTCAGATTCAGAGTGGAGAAAACAGTTGTCTGTGGACCATGCATCTCATCTGTGGGTGAAGTTGGGAGCTCCTAAGGAGAAATTGATTATTGGTGAGCTATTTGACAAACATATGCATTTATTGCTTTCCTGAAAGATTCGTAATAAGAGCACGTGACTTGTGACTTATTAATGCAATCATTATTTAAATTGAATTTGCCTTGAGTAGACACATATTAAATTTGCTTTTAATGGATTTTCTATACGGCAACCACAGTAATGAAGGAAACTTCTTAATCAATAATATCATCACCGATTTTCTTGCTAACGAATAAGAAATGAATGGAAAATTGGAAATTTATTGAAATACACTTTTTAAAAATCCTTTTGAAGGTGTTATAAACATCAAAAATATCCTGATTGTAAATATTCTTATCAAGCAATACCTAGTTCAATTTAAATACATTTCCCGTATAACAGACAGAATGTCTTTGATTAATTTGTGTCAGACACGGTATGCAGGTATCCTCAAAGCATGGAGGATGTATTGGACAAAGGCAAATTGTAACCTGGCTAAATTAGCACTAGTGGTGCTCTGTGGTTCCGTCTGAGAAGTCTTCCAGATGACGTCAGAATTATTAGTTATTTAATTGTGTGAAATGTAATTTAGACATTTTATTGTGGTAATAGATACAATTTAATGAAAAATATATTTTTTGTTATGGGACAAGTAAAGTTTATTTTAGGTCCCATTAATTTGTAATGACTTCTAGTTTTGTATTATATTTTTACTAGTTTTATCGTTTATATTTTTTATCGTTTATATCGTTTATTTTTTCGTATTATATTTTTATCATATTTGTTATTGTGGGACAAGTAAAGTTTATTTAGGGTTTTACCATATTTTATTGAATAAATTTCTCCTTTTCCTCTCTTTATTTCCTGAAAATTAAGCAACTTTTTATGTCTTCATAAGGCTAACCACACATACACAATATTATTATCAATCCAAAGAATGACATTATTATAATTAAATACAAAAAATACCCCAGTACGCCAAACGCACACAATTTTATTAACAATACAGTATATTATTATCTAAATTATTGCGTGTCGGCTAGCCTAAAGATCATAAATGTATTTCAATGAATATTACGTAAAAAAACGGCAAAATTCCTAGCTCGTCAATAACATTGGCTAAAATTACAGCACGTCTCAACAAACTTTCATAACACAATATCTTGTAACAATTATGTGAGCTGGTGTTTTAATGTTATAAGAGAAAACGCGCCGCTTAAGCTATAACTTCTAAAATTACTTTCTACCAAGTACTTTTTGGATCATTTTATTAGCCTTTTTGCAATTTACAATAATCACTTTTAGCTTCAAGTATGTTGTTGTAAAATTATCCTTTCATCGTAGTAATTTAATTTACTCTAAAGTGTTTTCGTTATTTAGCAAGATTATTAAAGTGATCCAATTTACTTTTATCAAAATTAATATCAAAAATGTTTATTCAGTAACGACTAATCGTTTTTATTTATCGACTTAACAATTTCTATAGTCTTGAAAAATTATTTTAAGTATAAAATAGTTTTATGAATTAAAACTGTATCAAAATGAATCATCATTTCAGGATTTTTCTCTATTTTCTTAACGAATCTAAAAAGGATATCCAACAGCAGCTTCAATTAAAAAAAAAAACGTTAAAGGTTAGGTTAAAGTTTAACCTTCGACTACTATATTTTCACTACTTGGTTTTTTGACTAAGTGTTTGTAAATAGACTAAAATTACAGCTAGTTTTATTTTAAGAGAAAGCCACATTTTCACTCTTAAATTCTACTCTATTATAAAATTTTACATCATCGTCAGGTAGGTAATTAAAATAAAAGTTTTATTATTATTACGAACGAACGAACGAAACCGTGTCGTCATGTTTGTTGTTATACAGTGATAATATATTATAATTGACAGTAAAAATTTGTTTTTTCGAATAAATAAAATAAGTAAATAAAAACTTTATTTTCCTCACACTTATTATACATACAAACATTAAATATAAATATAAATAGTACACTTAAAACAATCTTTATAATTTGTGTGAGGACTGACTGGTGTCTGAAATGGGCGTAAGCCTGTAGTACAGATCACCAGGCACTCACCTTGTACAACCGAGAAAGATTAGCTTGTACAATTTATTGTAAATTTAGGTCTAGGCGTGATGAAGAAAACTAGAGTTACAAATAGAAATAAAAGTTAAACGATATAAAAAATAAGAAAATTAATTAGTTATAGTTAGAATAAATCTGAGATACAATTGCATCCGAAAATAACACTACTAAGTATAAAGTTACATGTTCAAATAATCTCTCATATTCCAGGTATGCCGACCTACGGGCGCACTTTCACGCTGTCTAACGTCAACAACTTCAAAGTGAACTCGCCGGCGAGCGGAGGCGGCAAGGCTGGGGAGTACACAAAGGAAGGAGGCTTCCTTGCCTACTACGAGGTGATTTTAATTAAAAATTATTGCAAGGATCTTACGAAGGCACGGTTAGATAATATCGTCACGATCATTTTTTAAAGAAAGAAATAAATAAACATGTTTACACACAAGACCATAAACAAGACACATTAAAAGAGAAACAACAATAAAAACACAATACAAGACAGGACAAAAACAAAGAAATGAAAAATGGAGAAAAGTATGGCAGTGACGTGAAAGGGAAGCCCACTCAGCCTGTGCGATTGTAAAAGCTTTTGCAGCGCTGATTCTCAGTGGCCCCCCTGTAATAGATAAATATATAAATAGTAAGGATTTTTTATACAAAAACACTGTGTATGGATCGTAAACCAAAATCTCGACCAGAACCCGACCATTAGCAGTCGTGAATTTTATCTTGAACCCCTTTCTTAGGGTCTTCATAGACACTGTGAATCTTCTGGCATTAGATGATCATTTAATATGAGACGATGATGATGACGTTTCTGGGCGATGATCATTTAATATTAGGTGATCTGCTTCTTTGCTTATCGCACTAATTAGAGGTTTCACTATTGATTGATAAATCATAAATTGAAACCGTTTTCCATGCCCTAGGATAAAAAGTATGACTTCATATTTTAATACTTTCACGATTACTACCCAGCCGGAGGGGCGTTATTAATAAGATAAAATAGTAGGAAGTGTGTTTTCCATCTGTTACACTAATTGCCGTTACTTTGCTCGTAATAAGACAGCTATCTATGCCATGTCAGAGTAATTTTATCAGTAACGGTAATAGATAACAGAACTTGTTTATAGACTAATGTGCTTATCATAGACGCTGAATATTAATTTCTATATTAACCGTATTATAATTGTTAATAAGGTGAATTGTGGAATTATGTATCAACTTTCTCTAATTCTATGTCAAAGTAATTTTATTGTGAAAACAGATTCTTTTATGATGAAAAGAGATGTATAGATCCAGACAGGGAATTCAAATGAGGGCAAATTAGGAATGTTAATAAGGAAATATTTATAAAAAATATATAAAGAGTATCAACAAAAAAACCTTTCATTAAAAAATATCTTTTAAATCTCATCATTTTACACGATAAAAGATCGTCACGATATTTTGTAAACGGGCGTTCCTCATCCTTTGGGAATAAACGCTTTCCACCAGTCTTAGTGCCTGACACGACCGTTCAGCTCAAGGTTAACGGTTTGATAAAGAAGCTTTCTTTCTAATTCGCAGTTTACACGGTTATAAACGAAAGGAATTTGCGATCTCGCAAGTTAATTTACGTAAAATGTCGTTCCGACTTAATTCAATTTATTCGTTGGAGATGCTATTTCAATCGAACAGGGATTACGTGAAATTATTGGCTTTAAAGAGTTCAGAATTTAATTCACAATGATTTTTTGTTTCGTTATAATTATTACCAGCCCGTAATCCTGACTTATTCCTGTTCTATTTCCTCTTTTTCATCGCCAGTTCAGGTTTTTACATCCGTATTCACAATTAAAACAACTATATAAAGAAGCACGCATTTCTCAATGTGTTCTAAATGTCCTTAAGTATTCGAAAACAATAAAACCTAATTTAAACGCCAAGTGACAAACCACCACTCAAGTATTGTCTCTGAATAGTGTACTGGGGTCTCGAAGGTTCATTCAATTCTGAGTATTGTTTGTGAATACGGGTGTTAACCCAAAAAATCCATTGAACATTAAAAACAAGTGAGTAAATAAATATTCTGGGACATTTAACACTACGCTAAAATAAGCTAAGCTTGTACTATGGAAACTAGATAACTGATAGAAATACTTAAACAATTTTTTTTGTAATACATGCACACTTTAAAAGATCCACACAGTAGAAAATTACAATGTTCATCACATAATAATTTTCTACTCGTGGAGATCGAACGCACACCCACACGCCATAGACCATTGCCACATCTACTGCGCCAATCGGGTCGTCAGAAATAGGGTTCTAAAATAATTTTTGTTCGTAGGTCTGTGAAATCCTACGCAACGGTGGTACTTACGTGTGGGATGATGAGATGAAGGTGCCGTACGCCATCAACGGTGATCAATGGGTTGGCTTCGATGATGAGAAGTCCATCAGGAACAAAATGAGGTAAGTTTAGTTAAAGTAAGAAAAGAAAAAACATTTATTCAGCATTACAAATAAAAAATGAGACACGTATTATAAAAAAAAAAACAAAACAAAATTAATAATTATAATTTTTGAAATTATGCAGATTTAAAAAACGACGTCTCAAATTGTAAACTTGATTAAAAACATCAAATTATTCGAACAAGTAGGAAACAAGCCTGAAACTTTAATCACTAGAATAAAAAATAACCAAACTCTTACAGAATACTTTTATTTAAAGACCTGAATATGATGTACGAAACCGGTCCTGTTTAAATAAATAAATCATTGTAAACAGTGTTAATATAGTGGAATTGAAAGTATAAAAATTTTATTGTTTTAAAATAAAAGTAACATGCAATTCCATCAAGAAGAATCAATACAAAGTGTAAAGTATCTTACAGAATAATAACTTGACTTTATTTCATAGATGGATTAAGGACAACGGTTTTGGAGGTGCTATGGTGTGGACGGTCGACATGGATGACTTCTCCGGTAGCGTCTGTGGTGGCAACGTAAAGTACCCCCTCATCGGTGCTATGAGGTA
>LQNK01003467.1:144148-173657 GCA_001586405.1 Phoebis sennae | reverse complement strand
CGGATATCGGAGTATTCCACAAGATTTATTGCGAACTTCCACTAACTACTTTCAACGGGACTGACAGAATTAGAACTGTAAAGGGAAATAGTTTGGAAACTTTAGAACGAGATAAGAATTGTTTTAATGTGATTTTCTTTTAAACGTTGGAGGATGTAAAATCATTAAACGTGAAAGGTTCATAAATTTGTATCTATATAATATATAAAACAAAGGGGTTTGTTGCAAAACTTATAACTTGAGATCTGCTGGATCAATTCGGTGAAAACTTCCTAGGGAGATAGCTTATACCAGGATAATGGGATACTTTTAGAAATAGGATGCTTTTATTGCCGGAAATCTTACGGGAACGGGCTATATATGCGGGTGCTTTATAAAAATCACTTCTTCTCCAATTACAAACACAATATTTATTACCGATTTTACATAATCATAAGTCTAACATTTTGCATCCTTTGATTAATAGACGGTAATTTCTTTATTATTATAATGTTCTTTTAAACATAATACTAACTGTTCGACACGCTTTCATTCCCGTATAATGTTAAGCAGCCTATAGCATTCCTCGATTAATGGTCTATATTACACAAAAATACTTTTTTAAGTCGGATGAATAGTTCCTGAGGTTAGTACGTCAAACAAACATACTATTCACCATTATTATAGAAGTAGACAACAAAATTTAATATAGAATAAAAAATTGTCGCAAAATGATTTACATTCTAGGACATTACTGCGTTACTCTATTCATGTATATTTGGAGATATGCACGGGAAATTCTTGCAACTGAATTTTAAATTTTAATACCGTTATCCCCAAAGAATGAGATGAGATTTTGCTTTAATATTTAGCTTGCATCACAATAGCTTGCTCTCAAAGCTTCAAAATATTTTTGTATTAAGTGAATTTTTCGACCATCTCAATTGTTCAGTAGTTAAAGCGCTAATGTTTCAATTGAAAGGTCCTGGTTTTTATAGAAAAATATTGTCATATTGTATAATAATTAATTGCCACTTCAGTGACACCCTTATAGAGAGTAATTTTAGAGTTAGACTTCAATTTGTAATTACTGACTTCTAAAATTCTTCTTCCCTTACAGAGAGGAACTCCGCGGTATCTCGCGTGGTAAAGATGCAAAGGACGTTGACTGGGCGACCGTCGCAGCCAGTGCTGTGATCGAGGTGACTGAGAAGCCCCAACCCATCAAGATCAGCCTCTCCGACGTGCTCAGCAAGATCAAGAAACCGACTAAGACGATCATCGTGAAGAATAATAACGCTGTTGCTGATAAGAACAGTAAGTACACAAACTCTAACTTCAATATTTAGTTGGTCATGTACCTTCCCTTTTGATATACATAATATTAATGTCGAAATACATTTCAACAACAATAATATTACTTAACTTTTTGAACCTTGTTAACCAATGGTTTCAAATGAACTTGGTAAATTTGTACTTGTTATTAGGAAACGTTACGTCTTTATATCCACTATTCTATTAATCATCTATAGAGATGAGAAGAACAGTTTTAATCGCACAATCAACATTACATTTGTACAAAGATCTATAAATTGGTGTTATCAAAATATCACAACTCTTGACTCAGATAACTGATTCATAAATGTCGATTATTACATAGTACTTTTATAAACATTATATCACAAAGTGTCCGGCTTCTGTATTAGTTTAATACCCACCTTAACAGTGCTATGTCATGTCATTAAATCGTTACTTTCACCGAAACAAAACATCAATTGCTTTGTGCATATTATTGCACCCACTGTCTCTTAGATTGCGTCGTTAACTTTCTAACTGAAAGTGTATGTGGTAATGACATGTTATAACTCTATTTTAGGTACATTTATGTAAACGTTATGTGCCCCGCCTGCTGTGATTAATTATATAATAATAGAGAGGTTAAAATAATATGTTTACGGCTATTTAGTTAGTAATAGAAGATTGAATATTTAGAGTACATCAAAATTTCTTAAAATGTTTACAATTTGCCTATTTAAGTAAATATAGGACGTTTTACACTTTTCATTCTGCTTGTTATTTGTTATACTTTCAAAAAAGGATGAAAAATTCTTTACTTTTGAATTTTGATGTAGTTCAGTGTAACATGAGTAAGGATTAATTATAAATGTCGCATCTGTTTCTAATATTTTAACATGGTATCGTTAAAAACATTGTTTTAACAGAACACGGTCGTAAATTTAACCAATAAACCACTGTTAACGACGTTCAAAACGAAGGCAACATACCGTGTAACGATTTCAGCATGGGGTGCCACAAGGGTCACCACTTGATACTCACTTCTTCCTTACATTCAAGTAAGCCTTTCAAAGAACAAAGTCAGTCGACATAGTTGCTAAAAGTTCCAGGCATTGAGTGCTTTTACACTCGAGTTTGGCCAGAATTTAAAGACCTATGGATTCTAAATCGCTTTAAGTTTACAGCCGCGAATGTACAATTACAGGGTTCAAGATGTATTGGCTTCTTAAGAATGGATGTTTACGAGTTTTGTGATTTAGGCTTGTCAAGTTTATGAGGCAAAGCGACAGTTTATAAGTGCCTGGAGTTTACGCATTCGAAGAAGGCGCAAGTAACAAATGACGTATTTTGTTACATATAAGAGATGTTTAAAACTTTTTATTGAACGCTAACGGGAAAGTTATGGCAGTGATTACTTTGAAATTTTTAATGTTTGTCAAGTTTCCCTTTTCAATGTGGCGTCAAAATGGTACGGTGGAAATTATAAAAGACGCGTTTCGTTAATTTCGAATGAATAATTTAGCAGATCAATCACAAAATGTCATTCAGTGATGGATTTGTTTGGGGATTCAATGAAATTGGATAAAAGATTAATGCCTTTAGCCATTATTTTTACAAGTGACCTTATTTGATAGTTAATCTCATCTCAATACCTCATTGTCTTGCAAAAACGTTGTAATGTTAGATAATGTTCTTAATAAAACTTTTCAATTCTTCTAATTAACTAAAGTAATAACATATTTTTAATAGTATAAGTTAAACATTTTTGATTTAAATAATTTGTACTAAAAACCCTTATAAATTATGCATTTGTGTCGTCATAACATACATTTACAAAGTTTTTTTTTATTATATTATTAAATCAGGAAAATTATTAGTCTGCAAGTTTTTTTTACACAAGAAACATAGGATTCGCTAATTTACTAAAATATATTTATACACACAAACCAATAATTTAATCTGCTATTATTTTCCGTCTCTGGGGTTGCCTGGAAGAAATCGCTTAATAGCGATAAGGCCGCATATTGTCTTTATTTTACTTCTGTGTTCTTGTTTACTTTAATTTTTATGTGCAATAAAGTTATTTTCATTTCACTTCATTTTCATTTCATTTTATTTCACATACGTTGTTTATAACCATTCATCGTTCATTACTAATAAGCACCTATTTTTAGAGCGTGAACCTCAGATCCTCTGCTACCTAACATCCTGGTCATCCAAGAGGCCCAGCGCTGGTCGCTTCACCCCCGAGAACGTGGACCCCACCCTCTGCACCCACGTGATTTACGCCTTCGCCACCCTCAAGGATCATAAGTTAGCGGAAGGTGATGAAAAAGACGCTGATATGTATGACAAAGTGGTCGCTTTGAGAGAGAAGAACCCTAACCTGAAGGTAAAGCATCATAATGATAAAAATATATACGTATTCATTTTATCTGTAATGATAGACATAACATGCTATTAATGTAGATTCCCAAAATTTGACGGTAAAATTCATATTTTTATAGACCTAATAAACCTATAATTTAATGTCCCTTTTTATCAATTTCTGATCCTGATTTATTATCACTATAATCTTAACTGTATACTTACATAATGTAGTCCAAAATTATGCTAAATATGCAAAAACCGTAGTATCATTCATGAAGCAATTTTCTCATCGTTAATAATTAATAACTCCTACCTCAATAACCCGGTCGCTAAACATAAATTTAAACGTCTATACCTCGAAGCCGTATAAACTATAATCTGATAGTCCTCACGATAATTCTAATTTATATACGAACGTGTAATCCTTTAGGGTTTCCAACAAATGTACTAGTATCGCTTAACATAAGCCCGTAAGCCGAATTAATCCCATCTGACCTTCAAAACGGGTTGCATTTTAACATTGTAAGCAAATTGATTAACTACTATGAAAATATTGACTAAGAATCTAGTTTATGTGCTCGATTTAATGAAGTAACGGTCTTTCTATTGACGATTTCATACTTTAAATGTTCCCTTAATTTTATTTTTTCAATTTAATAACATGTTTTGCTCGTAATATTTTGACTGCGTTTATAGTAATATCTGTTGAAAGTGGCCAACAAGGCAAAATTGCTCGGGGGAGCTATTATAATTATTTCGTAAATAAATTAAGTTTCAATATCATTATAGTCATTTGTGGAAATAGTGTAAAGAAGTATTTAGTTCAATACTTAAAACCATTTTAAATACTTTCTTTTTAAACTCGATATCCCATATTTTTGTTTTATAACTTAAGTGTCATACGATAACCTTTTTAGTCATCGTTTAATCATATTGTTTCACTTAGAACAGTAACAATCGATTATCATTAATTACTTTGCTTTCTTCTAATTTCCTTTACATTGTCTCATTCCATTTTTATTCACCCTTTTTTTAGATCCTTCTCGCCATCGGAGGTTGGGCGTTCGGTTCCACGCCCTTCAAAGAGCTGACCTCTAACGTGTTCCGAATGAATCAGTTCGTGTACGAAGCTATCGAGTTCCTGAGGGACTATCAGTTCAACGGACTGGATATCGACTGGGAATACCCAAGGTAATGATAATAAAACTGATTTACATTATTGAACGATAGTAAGCCTAGAGAATTTTAATCCGATGTGAGTAAAGTCATAAGTCAGATTATGTGACGTGATATTTTTAGCGTAGACGTAACAACGAGTGGTTCAGTGGTATGGTTTGAGTTCCTGCAGTTGTTATTTGGGACTAGTTCCTAAGTGACAATCACCCGTATTCTAATACGTCCCTACGATAATTAACATTCTGAGGAGAAGGAAAATTTACATTCTGATTTGAAAAAAACTCCACTCACCTTAAGGAAATTTCGGAAAAGATAATTTAACACCTCCGTTACTCCGATCTATTTATTAAAATACCATATTTTTATGTTACTTCAATTATGAATTTTCGATTGAAATTTATCATACGTCAAATTTGACGTATCTTGAGTCGGGGTTGAGTGGAAGGAAAATTAAGGTAACTTCTTAGAATACGGGTGTTGAGCTAAATTGACTATATTTAGATTGGCAATACCTGAGGTGTTATATAAACTCGATTTCAGACTTATACAGTCTAGTTGACATTTTAGTATAGGTATCGGTTGCCACGTAGTTTAGTAGTAAATTCTTAAGTTCCTGAGGGACTATCAGTTTACGATCTGGACATGGACTGGGAATACCCTAGGTGAGAATAATTCTAAATCGATTTCTAGGCTTTTATACCGTCTAGGTGACATTTTTACTGCTTATTGAGCAGTTTCACTGGTGGTTGATTGCCTGTTATATGAGTTCGACTTAAACTTTGACCGTAGGTACTTATTATTTACTAGCTGCCGCGACGTCACACGTATTCAGTGCCTATAGATCAATAAATCCTAACAATATATCTATTTAATATCTTACCGTTACGAAATTTCATCAAAATTCGTTAAGTATTGGAGTCGTGATTGACAAATAAACATCAAGACCTTTATATTTATATTACTAGGGTCGACGATTTAAGTTCACAAGCCATTATGTAAGTGTGTCTGAAGCCAGAAACAAAACAAAAATCACTATTTTCTTCAGAAGGCTGACTTGGTTTAGAAGAAAAAAAAACGCTTAGGAAAATGAATGATATACTTAATTATCCATCATGGCATAAAACACTTTCTTACTTTATATGAATCATCGCACTTTAAAAAAATTCTCAGTGTATAATAGAAATAATTAAAACAAAAATATTTGAATTTTCTCGTACCAACATCAAAGAACAAAACAAAAATCTTTCAAATTCGTGGTTTATGTCGAGCTTATTATATTTGCGAAGACATTACCTACATTCCTGTTCTGAACAGCTCTGCCAACGCTTGTGTCGAAATTTCACTGTTTTCTTTTTCTCTTATGTTCTCCATAAATATTTAAATATCGCCGCTGTACAAACATCTACACAAATATTACAATAAGGGGTAAAAATTGTTCGGTTTATAGCGCAAAATTTTCGAAAGCACGTGATGATTATTTTGAAAAATTGTTAAATTAAAAATACAATTTTTATGTTTACTTGAAAATACTATACTCTTTACAATACTATGTTCGTGAAACTGCGGTGTACAGCTAGTCAAGGAATGTAGCAAGTCTAAAATTCGTGGTTTCTAGAATTTATGAATGTCAAGTGCTTATTATATTTGCGAAGACATCCACATTACTAACATCTCTGTTGTGAACAGCTCTGCTAATGCTTGTGTCGAAATTTTACAGTTTTATTTTCTTCTTATGTTTGTGATATAGTATGCTGGGTACATTAGGATTTTATTTTTATGCGTTATATGCAATTTTTAAACTATAATATGGAGTTTCTTTGAAGACTTTAACTAAATTAAAGGTTCCTGAGATAACTTTGGGAGAATAATAACATAAAACAAAATAATTATAACTAAAAATTATCCATGACTTTTATAAATTTACAAAAATATTTCAGAACAATTTTTTAAAATAAAAAAAAAAACAAATATTTCCCCGCATCCAATAATGTATAATAATTTAACCGACTTTCAAAAAAAGGAGGAGGTTATCAATTCGATCGTTTTTTTTTATTTATAATAATTATAGTGTTTTTGTTTACTTTCCGTGCTATAGTTAACGCAGGACGGTTGATACTAAAAATAAAGAATAAATGGCAAATGAAAATCATTTATTGTAAAAAAATTGTATCACAATCCTACATAGTTTTTCTATTTATAGTATGTATGTATTTACAAAAAAGCATGTCTATCAGCTATCTAGTTTCCATAGTACAAGCCCTGCTTAGTTTGGGACTGTATGGCGTGGTGTTAAATATCCCAGAATATTTATTTATTTATTTAATTACAGAGGTGCCGACGACCGCGCTGCTTTCGTGTCCCTCCTCAAGGAGTTACGCCTGGCCTTCGAAGGAGAAGCGAAGACTTCTGGACAACCCCGTCTGCTCCTCACAGCTGCTGTACCAGCGTCTTTTGAAGCGATCGCCGCTGGTTACGATGTACCTGAGATTGCTAAGTACTTGGTGAGTTGTGTTAAATGTACTGTTGTAGAAAATAATTTATTGAAGTGGCAGGATTAGACAAGCAAATGCTATTTTTAAAAGCATACCTGAACATGAAAAAAAAGTGTTTAATTTAATATTATTTAGGAAACAAAACTATATTGTTTTGCGTTTGGAAGTAATAAATTCAAAAACAGCAGCGGCCACTTTGAAAGTAGATGCTATATTATCTCTAAGTAAATAAGTTGATTGTTCATTTAAAAATAATTAAATAAGGTCTTAGATTACAATTAACGAATGCCCCACTCAAATTGACACAAAATTCTATCCGAAAAATAAATCTAACAATAATAATAATAATACGGTCCAAGATTATCTATCTGTAACTGTTAAAAATAAATATCCTCTTCTGGAACCTAGATAACATCCTGTTTACTTCCATCTCATCAATTACTGAGAGAAATGTTTGGAAGTTAGTAAATCGTAATTCTTTCTCGATAAAATGTGACGAAGTATTTTATTTCCTTAATAGTTTTAATTTTCCTGAGACGAACAAATTAGGAAGTTGAGTTGAGTTGAGATATCCTCTCATTACTGCATACAAATTCCTTATTCCTTTCTTTTTAGTTAATTTGAAAAAAGTTCATGAATTACGTGTTTTTGTTCAAATCATATATGTATATGTAATATGTATATATTGTCTTGTAGCTTCGATAGTTAAACTCTATAGTCTACAACAATGTATGAATCAGTGAAGAAATTGTTTTCAAGATATTTGATTTTATAATCCTATCAATTAAGGTTCCCTCTCGTGACAATGCTCGTTGTAAAATGTTTGAAACGTCTGGTTACTAATAATGTATAATGAACCGCGTTCAAACTCTTTTTAAAATTATTTTATTAAACCTATAGGTGTTTGACCTAGAAACATTACATTTGATCTCTTGAGGTCTTAAACATAGATTTACCTCCTCCCCTCTCCCTCTATGGTAGATCAAATTCGATTGCAAGGAAATGGATAATATTTCCCAAATGTATAATTTCGAAATCTATTTTACACTCACATTTGATATGCTAATATCAGAATCTGTCTGTCCATATGACGCTTTGTCAGTAAAACTAGCGAGGCGATATTTTTGGCATTCAATAGAGAGCAGAAAACATGGTAATTTTGATAGCTGTCTCCTAGTCTATAATTTAACATAATATATTATGTTCATAGTTTTTCTTTTCTTTTTATGTTTGTTTTAAGTAAACACTTTTCACGTTCACAACAAAGTGTAATTAGCTGTAAGGTAATAAAATATTGGTTTTAGTTAAGACTACAATAAGGAAATATTTTAAAAGTAAGATTTTTCTAACTCTGTGAGTAATGTTACCAAAAAAAAACAGCACCATATAATGTTAGTTTGTAATCCTATAATTAATTATTTTTATTATAAGGTACAATTTCTAATGGGACAAATTAAACTTTTTTCTTTCTTTCTATTCATTTAATGGATGTTATCATACATATAAAACTTCCTCTTGAATCACTCTATCTATAAAATAAAACCGCATAAAAATTCGTTGCGTAGTGAATATTTAAGCATACAAAGGGACATAGGTGCAGAGAAAGCGACTTTGTTTTATACTATGTGAGTGATGTAGATGACTGCTGTCGGAAATTTAACACTTTCTATTTATCACAGGATTTCATCAACGTGATGACGTATGACTTCCACGGGCAATGGGAGCGACAAGTCGGCCATAACAGCCCCCTGTTCTCTCTTGAAAGCGCCACCAGCTACCAGAAAAAACTTACTGTGGTATGTATAATTAAAATTAATAAATGAATGAATGAAAAATTCTTTATTGTACACCATACATATAAATTTCTACAGTTAACAATACTTATACTATAATAAACATGGACACTTAACACTAACTAACTCTATGGAAAGTAGATAAATGACATACTTTGTTGTAAATACACACATATCTACTATAGATAAATTAATTACATTTTTTTACTCGTGGGGATCGAACCCAGACCCTCCGGCGTAATAGACCATTGCCACATCCACTGCGCCAATTAGATCAATTGTAAACAGTATCTAGAACGATTCTAACTTCTAGCAGAAAGCTGAAATTTTATATATAAATGTGATTTGATATATATGATATATCATGTATAATTTTACAAAGAGTTAAATGCCCCCATTTCCTTAATAAGCAAAAAAATTGAGACTACTGAATTTTATTTTTTTTAGTTATAGAAATTTACATTATCACTTCTTATAATTTTGCAACCATAAACCATTTTAAAAATATTAAGATGGTTTCCAATAGAAACAACAGACTATAACTGAATGAGTTTAAGCAGCTTTTAACACGTATGGGATATTTTAAAGTATTATAATAGTGTTAAATAATTTACATAGCGGCCATTTTACCGTATTCTGAGCTCTTTCACACAAGACCAGTCGATAGCAATTAAGGTCCAAAATATATTGTTTACGAACCAGCACTTTGCAATTTAAATTTGCGAGATTTAATTGAAAAAACAATTAAGAGTATCGCTGAGGCAGCTTTTATTAAAATGCGAAAGAATAGCATTAAAACTTTGACCTTAAAATGAATATATTTTAAAACAAAATCTAGATCATTACAGTTTGTAAATATAAAAAATTTTAAAGTTAAAATCGGAAATATTTGAGGTTTTCAAGTGTTATTATTTTAAAGTGTAACCTTTTACATTTTAATCGGAAAACACCGTTTTTTATAACTTTTTTCTTTAATATCTCGACTTATACTTTGATGTCCAAAAATCACTGGGGGCTGTGCCCCTCCATAAAATTAAGACAGTAATTTCATTTCATAAAAGTTATGACCTACACAACTTATTCAGTCTAAATGAATTAAATAAAATTTAAATTTATCATCTGTTTTTCTTTACTGTACTCACACATAAATTACTGGCTGTTTCGCGCGGCTTCGTTCTCGTAATATAATGTTAAATAGCTTTATAATGTAGCTTTCGAATAGTGAAAGAATTTTTAAAATCGGTCCAGTACTTTTTGAGCCTATTCATTCCAACCAAACAAACAAAGGTTTCCTCTTTATAATATTAGTGAATAATCCATGGTTTTTACATCATCATTGACAGTTAGAAGTGTGGCATCCGAAAGCCCAGTTATGTCTCATCTGATTGTATTCGTTCTCGACCAGCGTGGCAACGGGCCACTCTCAAAGCGACTGACTCTTAGACCGAACTACATTAAATATGAAGCCCACAAAATCTAATTATTAATCCTTTAACTCTTCCAGGACTACTCTGCTCGTGAATGGGTGCGTCAGGGAGCCCCCAAGGAGAAGCTGATGATCGGTATGCCGACGTACGGCAGATCCTTCACACTCATCAATGAGACGCAGTTTGATATCGGAGCTGCTGCTTCTGGCGGTGGTAAGAAACCTATCATCTTTATTCTTCCACAGATTAGAGATTAAAAAGCAGATGGAGTGTTCCGAAGTCTCGAGTGACGTAATAGGTTGTGTCAAACTAGACAAACATTTTTGTATTTGCCTTTGAAGTTTGTATTTGCTTTTCGGCGTCTTTTATTCTCTAATCTGTGTATTCTTCATACTTAATTATATCAGGTTTTTGACTTGCTAAATATGTTGCACAGCAGGTGTTTTTTAAGCAATTAGGTTCAAACATTTTACCCAAATCATAGGCGTGCAAATATTATAATTATACATTTCATCCCAAAAATTATTTTTTTAATATAGGTCGATTGTTTATAGACAACACAATACTTGAAACAAAAAATATTACATAAAATTAAATTTCCATTATCGGGCAGTTAAATATAAAATGTAACTTTAAAGAGAGAAAAATTTTGAAATAATAACACCAATTATATTCAGGACTAAATTTTGACCTAAAACTAAAAAAGTCTAATAGCTATGGAAAATATAAAAACATAGACAAAATAGTAGAGGAGACATTTCTGAAAAACATTTCTATGAAAGAAAACGCTCCACATAATAATGTAACATCCATCAACCCATATTGACAGATATAGCCTTATAACCACGACATTTACTTAGAATATTGATAAGCCGATAACGAATAATAATATTTATTTTATCTGAAACTAACTGTGCTCTCCGTAGTAGAATAATGCTTGATAACCTTCCTTCCTCGTAACGGTGAAATTACCAACCCCCAGCGGAAGATCGGCGTGAAGTAGTATTGCATTGAGTTTAATACAGTGAGCGGAGGCCCGGAGACCTGTATTCCCATGCCATTCCTCTCTCATCCTGTTCTTATCCTCTCCCAATTTCCCATCAAAAATTCTCACCCTTTCCTTCAAGCCGGGAAGGCATCTTCGATACTTTGATATTGTAGATGTTCAAGTTGCTAAAATTAGTGTGGTCATACGTGGGAAATAAGCATAATAAATACTATTAATCAAGGATAATATAGGATCAGAAGGTAGCGGACACAACTCGCGTTCGATTTTTAGCCCAGAATATTGTTTAAAGTGCCGTTGGAACGCAAGCCAATGGTTCGCTATCCCTGGTATAGTGACTAATATCAAAATGATTCCAGGTCAAGCTGGTCGCTACACCAACGAAGCTGGCTTCATGTCATACTACGAGATCTGCGACTTCCTCCGCGAAGACAACACTACTCTGGTGTGGGACAACGAGCAAATGGTGCCCTTCGCATACAGAGATGACCAGTGGGTGGGCTTCGATGATGAGAGGTCCCTGAAGACTAAGGTTAGTCACAGCAATGTATCTAGGACGTGGGATAGTAGCATATAACAATAGATCTTGCGTATAGAGATGATGCCACTATAGACTTTTTGAATTCTAGATAAGACTTTAAGATTTAAAGAACGTTATTCTGACGACAGACCAGTGTCTATCGTCTGGCCTCAAATTAATACTTGGGTACAAAGTTGCAATGCCAATAAATTGTCACTATTTATAGGTGTTTCAATACAGCGATATTCTGCATTTCGTTTCACCCAAAACTAGTTTGAGTGTATTCGAAGATTTTTGCCTTTGCAATGTCTGTCGTCTGACAAAGGCCTCAAATTTGTACCTGGGTACATAGTTGCTACGCCAATAAATTGTCACTATTACTAGGTGGTTGAATAGAGCGATATCCTGCATTTCATTTCACCCAAAACTAGCGTGTATTCGTAGTATCTTTGAAACTACAAGTCTCATGAAAACATTTTAAAACAACCGCTACTTTCAGATGGCCTGGCTAAAAGAAGAAGGTTTCGGCGGTATCATGGTCTGGTCCATCGACATGGACGACTTCAGGGGTTCCTGCGGTACTGGCAAGTACCCGCTCATCACGGCTATGAAGCAGGAGCTGGGAGACTACAAGGTCAGGCTGGAGTACGACGGCCCCTATGAGACCTCGAGTGGCAGTGGACAGTATACTACTAAAGATCGTGAGTAGATTTTGTTTGAATCTATACTAATATTATAAAGCTGAAGAGTTTGTTTGTTTGTTTGTTTGTTTGAACGCGCTAATCTCAGAAACTACTGGTCCGTTTAAGTACTATTATAGAGGTATTATTATTTTTTTTCTCTATGTAGTTTTTTGATATGGTCTTTGGTGCCTACTAATACAACAGGCTTTTCTCATTCTGTGCCCAAAGGTTGTCTGGTAGAGATTGTCCGAGGCAATAAGGCCGCCTTTTGCACCACATTGTTCTCTACTTATCTAATTTTTATTTCTACTTGTACAATAAAAAAAAATATGTGAGATTTAATTTAATAAAGCTTTCTTGTTTTTGGAGTCGGTTCATTAGTTCCTCTGTGTACTTTTTGAAAAAGTCTTATATAAATTGGTATAAAAATTGGCTGTTATGGAAATTAATAAATAACTTATTGAACTAAACATAAATAAGAGTAACAAGATTATAGTAATTTATTTTTTACTTTGCTTATTTGATTACTGATTTTTGACAATTCTGGCAGATCTCTGTAGAGATTGGCCGCCTTGACCGAAATTCGGTTAGGAGGAACTTTTTTTACGTTTTGATAATTACTTGTAAATATAAATCTTGTTTTAAATCTGCTTTGAATTGATGTCAAATTTCCTAATTATTATAAGTTTTATTAAAAGAATCTTTACTTAATTCGTCCTGGTTAAATTAATCCAACACAGAATATCTGACTTCTCAAACAATTAATGTATCTGCCATCTCAAACAAAAATCGGAATTAATGCATTATATAAATTGTCTTATACATGAGAATGTTTTAACTCAGTGGTGTTCTCTTCCAGCCAACGAAGTGACCTGCGAAGAGGAAGACGGCCACATCTCCTACCACCCGGACAAAGCCGACTGCACTATGTACTACATGTGCGAGGGAGAGAGAAAGCACCACATGCCATGCCCTTCCAACCTGGTCTTCAATCCGAACGAGAACGTCTGTGACTGGCCGGAGAACGTAGAAGGTTGTACCCATCATACCCAGGCGCCTGCAGCGAGGCGATAAATCCGATTTCCTTTGTGTTTTGTAGATAGGATAGGCCCTCATTTGTCGGTAGAACAAAACATTGGCTCGAATTGGTGTGAGGCCGTTGTCTCATTAGTCGGAACGAAATTTGAGGACATAAATCGAGTAATTGAGTATCTATGCATATAACTTAAGACAGCCAAGGGTTGTGCTTAAAGATTTAAGTGTGATCTGGATGTTCCCAATTGCGATTATTTCGACAGATGAGTAAAGGAATTGAGACAATAAGAGTGATGTATTTATGTCCATTACTTAGTAGTAAGAAGACATTTTTTTTTTGGAAATCTAAGACGCAATTCGTCTGTGTAAGAATTATAGATACGAAATTAAAAAATAATTTCATATCTATTATGTTTCGAAAAAATCACTGCCATTTTTATTATCTTAATGTTTATTAAAATTAGTAAACGTCCTTTCTACAAAACATCAAATACCATAAGTTAATTTCCACCTTGTAGAAATTAAAATTAATTATATTTATTAACAATGACGGATTTACGAGATGGTTCGTGTGATATATTGTAAATTTTTAACATTTTTGTACTTATGTTATTTTAAGTATTTGGTACTTTTTTACCGTAAAATAAGTGTTAAGTGGAAGTTTTGGCAAACAACTCCGAAAAAAAAGAAACACAACCACATGAAACATTTATTATTTAAGATGCAAATGTCAAAATTTGACAGTAATTTGACATTAGGTTGCCATCTTAAAAATATTATGGTTGTGTGCCAAAACTTCTATAAATCGGCGTGATTAATTTATGTATATCATATTTATATTTTATAACTTTATTCGATTAAGGCTTGTATAGTATTTCCCAAAGGTACATGGTTAGAAACTTGTCTGAAGTAGAGAAATATATAAAAAAGTGTGGAATACCTTTTCATTTACTTACTCAATTATTGGTAGAACAACTGTGTACTTTTGGGACTAGGTATATATTCTAAAATAAACTTATCATATTTATCATTATAAATAATGTTAAGTGACAAACAATGACAAAAATCATTCGCTACTTATCTGGCAAAGCCATAGCCGTTAATTTAAAAAATAATTTTATCTTCAATTCTTGTATACAATATCAATTTCAAGGATTTCCATTCATTAGAAAGACGCTATTTAATATTTTCATTTTACATAACTAACATTATTATAATGATAAATATAGAAACGGCCAAAATGCTGTAGCATCATTAAATTAAAAACAAAAGAAAATATAAATAGCAAATTCTAAATTCAAATTATTGCATGCAATACAAGGAACATAAAAATTGGATGATGATATCTTTTTGTAAATATTTAAAACACAGCAACCTCAGCATGACCAATATAAGGTTATACCACAATATATCATATACGTACAGAAGTCAAACTCTACACTTATTGCGCTCGAGCAACGCACACATAGGCGTCATATTCCGACACAATATTTCAGATCACGTCGGAACAATTACTTCGCAAATGTTCTTATGTGTGCGTGTGCATGAATATAAGTGCTTATACGAGTTTTACTTCTGTACCTGTCTTATGGATGTTCTGCTACAGCATTTTTGTTATAACAATATTGTAAAAGATCATAAATACTCGAATCAGCTACTTCACTGCCTGAGCTTGATTACAGTGACGTGACATTATTAGATAATTTTATTAAGTAGTAAATATTATAAGCTTTGTAAATATCGTATATAGATACAAATGAGTAAGTATTAAAATATTAAAATTATTCTCTCTTTTATTTTTACCCGATTTCCATTTTCCAACCTGGTACTCTCGATTCCTTATTCTTATGAGAGAAAAACTTTGTTTGTTTGTTTTTTTCAAAAACTCTGTCACCAATTTAAAAATTCTTCCACCATTCAAAAGCTACATTACCCACGAGTAACATAGGCTATATTTTATAGGCTATATATGTATATAACATTATGCTATGAGAGCGAAGCCGCGCGGATCAACTAGTCTTTTATATTATGACGTTTCATCGTTTAATAAAACTAACATCAATAGTAAAGATAAAATATAGCTTAATATTGCAAATGTTTGTTATTTTTTCACACAAACACTACAAAACCGATTATGATGACATATGGTGTAAATATAGGTTTAAAAATAACATATAGGCTACTTTACCCGGAGTTGCCACAGGATCAGAAGTTACGTGAGTGAAACCGCGGAGCACGGCTAGTTCTATATAAAACCACAAATAATTTCAATTCAAATCTAAGTACAAAACTGTAAAATAAATGTTGAAAATATTTGTACAGATTTTTCGACGTAAAATGCAAAATCTCGTTGACGTTAACCTAGATCCAAAATTTGACACTTGTTCTCGCAGACCAACCTCGAAACTCGATTGAACATCGATCGGGTCGTACAATTCGATTAACTTCGGACAAACATGTTAGTTATGACAAAGGTTATTCTTTGGTGATATTCAGTAATAGAGGCTAAAATTTCAAAGAGAATGAATTTTTCAAATGTTAAATTTTGAAATATACAACGAAAAATCTTGGTATAAAGAGAAATAATACAATTAATAAGAAAACTTGAAAGCGTATGTTTGTCTAATACTAACCTTTCCGTGCGACTTCGCTCCGAGTATAATGTTATAATATTATACCCTTCCTCGATTAAGGCTATATGTAATACAAGTCCTTTATAATATTTGTATAGTTTTATACAAAAAAAATAATCATTCTACTGTTCTAGACCAAAAAGGATTGTAATTTATTTTCAAAAATATTGCTGATTTTCACCTAGAATTGCATCCTATTCCAGAATTACACGTATTTATGGACACAAACAACCGTACTCTAAGTAGTTACCTTAATTTTACTTCCACTCAGCGGGTCGATTCTGTTAACATCACATATTCGAATTCACTCGCGAATCCGCGTTGAAATGTCAAATTCGTATTTTGTAACATTGTGAAAATCGACCAGAGCGCCAACGAGGGACATCGTAGAGTAGCAGAACTATTTATAAGTGAAAAATGAAATATTTGACAAATAACGGTATTCTGTAATTAGTTTTTGATTAATATTCGGAATCATACTTCGATTCCATACGTCAAATAATACGATAGGTATTTTGTGAGTGAAAATACAATTGAAAACTCAGAAATGTTGGTTTCTTTAATTTTTATGCCATTTCTAGAGCAAGGATTGTTACAAAGTTTGGAAATGTACATTCCTAAGTACAATAATGTTTCAAAATAGCTGTTTTTTTAATATTCCGAAGAAAATGTTGCGTGTAGAAGAGACCACTAAGAATTAAACACAAGACCACAAGACTTACACATTGGAAATTATGGAAATCAATTAGCATTCTACATGTTTTTTTTAAGGATTTCGATCATAATAACGTATGAATTTCTGTATGATAAAGATTATAATTATTGAAATAATATCTATTAATACATAAATAAAGTCTCTCATTGAATGTGTCATATCTTATTAAACAAAATATAATTGTATAGGTATTTAAGTTTTAAGATACCTACACAACTGTATAAAGCATCAACATTTAATGTCGTTTTAAATTCGTTACTATTGTATAAAGAAATAATAAAACACACCCACATTTTTTCAATTTTATTTATCTTTGTTTTTTAAGATGTACATATAATTTTTTAAGAAAAACATATTTTAACATAAACAACTTGATCACTATATATCTGACAAAAGCAATAGGCGTTTGGCCATATCGTAGGTCGTACGTAGGTCTCCTTCTAATAGTTGCTATAGTTTTCCACAAACGTTTTCATCCATCCTTCTATTCGATACATTTTCAGCAATTCCAAACTAAGAAATATTGTCAGAGTAGAGATATAAATCCTCCATCTACCACAAAATTGCCTTCTTCAGCGTCTAAATAATGCTTAAAATGCTTAATTATTGATAATATTTCTAATAATTTCGCTTAGAATAATGACAAATCGGTATTTTGACTTTTCAAAGTCTGAAAATGTCAGAGACTTCATAGTTTATTTTTTATTTGAAAAAAGTATTTAAGGTGTATTAGAGGTTTTTTTTAAATAAATCGAGTTTAAAAATTATTTTTTGTGAATAAACGTCTCAATAATAACAATAATGTGTAACCGTGAATGAAATACATTCAAATAATGGTTTATTATTTGTTTAAATGTAATCGTAAATGATCATCTAAAACTGTTACCTAAAAAGGTCATCACTAATTTATGACGTAATTTCACTCGACATATCGAAACTCATTTCACTTCACTTGAGCGACATTGACGTTACAGAATACTAAAAATGTGAGAATCGAAGTGATTTTCGAAGTGAGGGTGAGAGTCGAGAAGATATTCGAAATCGAAAATCGTGTTTTACAGAATCGACCAGCTGGTTACGTCAAATATGACGTATGACAAATTTCAATAGAAAATTCGTAACGTAAAAATATAATATTTTAATAAATAGATCGAAATAACGAACGAAGGTATTAAATTTTTCTCTCCGAAATTTTATTAACGTGAGTGGACGTGAGTTAGTAGAGTTTTTTTCCGACTCAGAATGTCAATTTTCGTTAACAGAGGTTGAGTGAAGTCGAGGAATGCTCGAGATACGTATTAGAATACCGGTGTAAGGATCTTTAAACATCAAATAACTCAATTGCCTTAACATAAAAAATATTAATTTTCATGAAACGTTATAAACAGTTGCTAAGTTAATAAAAGTAAAATATATTCGATCAGTAACAAATAGCCGCGACGTGAGAGCCCGACCCAGGGCTGCTAATTTAGTGCATAAGAACAGGTGTAGCTAAGGACTTAGAAAAATGTCTGGTGCTGGCAACATTGTATGAAAAATCGTTGTGAACTTGGTTCAGAATTTGGTATTTTTATTATTTTTACGTAATGGACCAATTAGTTAGTTGTAATGTAGTTATGGATTTAGATCTCAAAAATAGTGAAATATTTTTTTAAGAAAACAATTTACTAAAGTCATGTTATTTTCTACTTTTTAGAGCGAGGAAATCGGTTCTATTTTTTAGCGAAATTTTTTATTTTCAGTTTACCATAAATTTTTATTTTTAGTTATAGATAGTGTATCTACACTAATATTATAAAGGAAAACATCGTATGTTTGTAATGAATAAGCTCAAAAACTAATGGACCGATTTTAAAAATTCTTTCACCATTCGAAAGCTACATTATCCACGAGTAACACAGGCTACATTTTAGAGGCTATTTATAACATAATGCTACGGGAGCGATACGGATCTGCTGATAATAAATATCTGTTAATGAATTCTATCATTATTTTAAAACATAGTATAATATATTATCAACAATTAGAAAGAAACAATAGTCGATTAAATTATTGAATTCTTGTCGTTTAAATTGGAAAAACGTGACTAAATCTGTTGCGTCTTTTTCGCTATATACTGCCACATGGAAAATGAATGAAAAATACATTTTTCGCTTAGAATTTTTCAAAGATTTTAGTTTTGGAAGGTTGATTTTATATATAAGTATAGATATCTATTCCAAAGGCCGGCCGGTTTCAATACTATATCAAAGATTATGGATAGATTGTTATCTCAGATAATGACGTCAGTAGGATATTGAAATCAAATTAGCAGCAGCATTAGTAGCAATCAATAAGCAATACAAGGAATAGATAGAATTTTGAAAACGGCCGTTCGTCTAAAATTAGTTAAAAATAAAAACTAGGTCCTTATTTTGAGGCTACATTTATACAAATCGATAAAATCATAATAAATACTATGAAACTACAAAACCATTTAGCATTCTTTCAAAAGGATGTCGCATAATTAAATAACCGAAGTGAAATTCCCGAAGTTTTTCCTATTTCCCGCACCGCTGTAAAAACTTCCACGAGGTTTCCTTCAGCAATATACCGCGACCGGCTTTATATCTTCTCTTATTATGAATATTTCATGGCCAAAGTTATTTCATTTGACAATAGAACTTAAACATTTACGTAAAACGAATTCGGGATGTTCTTGGTTAAGTTTTTTATAAATATATTAAAAGGTACTGGCTATTGTAAGCGGTTTCGCTCGCTAAATTCCAGGTATATATCGGGTGTTTATCTATGCAGTTTTGAAAATTTTAGGGGATATAAAGTAAACGGAGTAGAAGCCGAGGGGAACATATTAGCATATTTTGTATTCAAATATAGCATTAAAATGTTCTATTCATCATAATTATTAATTCCAATAAAAATGTTAATGGAAATCGAGTAGTTGCTGTTCAACAAAAAGGTTTACAATTTATGTACAATAAAGAATTGTTTACAATAATTTGAATTTAACGGAATATCCAAGCAACTCTCCTGTTATTGTTATGGGGATAGAGCCATGGATTTTTATCATTCATCAAAAAACATAAATTCAAGATTCTGGCACGCCTATGACCAATTTAAACATTTATTTACAAGAAGTGGCACATCAATGCATAAAAGGTTTACTATTCCTGCGCTAGAGGGTACGGGTTTGATCCCCACATGTAAAAAAAATTGTAATGTAAAGAACATTGTCTTTTTCTCCTGTCTGGGTGTTAATTTATCTATAGTATAATAATTACATATACGTTTTAAAAACAATAAGTATCTATCAGTCATATAGTTATATCATATGTCAGTTATATAGTTTTCATTGTTCAAGTTTTGCTTAGTTTAGGACTAGATGGCGCTGCGTAAATATACTCTCGACTCCTATATATAGCCCTTTTATAATTACTTAGAAATAAACAGGTTAATTTACTTAACAGCTATGTCTGCTGCTACCAGTATCTTATCAAGTGATTACAGATAGATTGAATACAAATAACGGCCGTTCTGATGCATTTACACGAAGAAAATACCTTGTAAACAAATTTATTAATATTAATTTATTTATTTATTTATTAGCCACGCCAACATAAACAGTAAAATGTAACAAAAATACAATTAGGTTTTGCAATCGATATTAATAATAGTAATAATTGTGTTTCATATAGTTATATCGCATTAACATGCATTCTATAAATATATTAAGTTATGATGGACAAATAATTTGGCATGACCAATGATAACTATAGATATGTTATTAGCACTCTAACTTTGAGACTTGGTTACGTAACGATTGTTGACAGAGGCTTACATAGCAACGGTGGCTTGGTTGCAACTGAAAGCTATAAAACGCCTTCATGCGTATTTAGAGAATACACGAAATAAAAATAAAGCATAAAAGATATCATATCATAGGTAAAATACAGAAATTTTAAATATTTTGAAATTTTAAAATTTAATATAATTTTAAATGTTATGATTTCAATGTTCGCGTCGCATTGTTCCACGGTGTTTTGTATGCATATAACATATCTATACATTACTATACATTATAATATATCATTGGGCGTAAGACGAGCAACTTCGTTTCTTCACCACCGATAGATGGTGTTGTTTATACAAGCTTGGCCCAATTTATGCTGAAGCAATGAAATAAGAATTTTCTCGTGTAAATCTTCTTCTTCTATCTATGGCATCCCTGTCCAAGACGGATTTTGCCAATGTCACGTTGCAGTATGGTAATTATCGGTAGGTAATGATGATGGCTGATTCGTGATGTTAAACTTGGTTGATAGATCTAGGAAACCACTGACAAAACAAACAACTAAACACTAAATTAATAAAAAAAATATTTTTTCCAAATACACTTTAACACTATATATTTTTAATAATATTTATATCTATACGATACTCTGTGTTGTGCATCTACTTTGCCTTCTCTATACTCGAGATTTCTGTCTTTCTCTAACCACGGGTTGCCTGGAAGAGATCGCTCATTAGCGATAAGGCCGCCCTTTTTATGTATAGTTTTAAGTTAATGTTTCTGATATTACTAAGTATTACTGGTGCATATAATAAAGTGTTTATTCATTCATTCATTCATTGACACTACACAGAAAAAGGTCTCGTGTAAATCAGTGTTTATCCAATGTGCAACGTGTCAATCACAGCTGTACCAGCCCTGGAATGTGCGACTAATAAGGCGAGCCGCTAATTCCGCTAATGTCCACTGACACACTGGCCTCAGTAACTGGCTTATGTATTGTGCTCCGGGTATGAACATTGTACGGTTTTCATGGTGACCAATCTCAACAGAGATCAGCCAGGTATTATATAGCATAAGTATGTGCGTGATTGCTGCTGCACACTTTATAGATTCTCATAATCCGATGGGACGGCAGACCGACACGAACGAAAAAAGATCAATCGCAGAACCTTCAACTTTGTGTGATGGCCGAGGCATTTTGAGTTTTCACTTTTCTACTTTATTATGTGTAATAAAATATTTATTGTAATACATTATGTCATTCTATTTTAACCGACTTTGTATAGATTTCAACAAAAATGAGATTAAAGTTATTTTCTACTTTTTAGAGCGAGGAAGTCGGTTCTATTTTTTGGCAAAAAAATTTTATTTTATAGTATACTCCTGTTTTTTTTTATTATTATTACTTATAATTTAGAAGAAGATTATCTTTCTAGATTATAGATTCAAGTAAATGCTTAGTATTATATAAATCTGAAAATGAGCGACGTTCTAAAATTCGACGAAGCCAAAATATTTTGAGATTAAATTTGAAAGAAATTGTTGGTTATCCGGGGCCCTTTGTTTATAGGGGACCCAGGGCACTGGCCTCATGCCCCTATAGTAAAGACGGTATTGCTAATAAGGCAAGCTACCACTAATGAATGCACTGACATACTGACCTTCCTAACTGGCTTATGTATTGTGCTCTAGGAATTGTAACTGATATCAACGGCATAGATATATAGTTCTTTCTTAGAAAACAGAGGTATAAAAGTAAAATTTAGGATACAGGAATGGTCTGGCGCCGGAGAGTGTGGGTTCGATCCCCACGAGTAGAAAATTATGATGTGACATGGTAATTTTCTACTGTCTGGGTGTTGATCTATCTATTGTATGTGCCTATTTACAAAACATTTAAAAAGTATGTTTAAGTATGTCTATCAGTTATTCAGTTTCCATAGTATAAGCTTTGCATAGTTTGGGACCGCACTGACGCTGCTCTTTAGAATGCAAAAAACATTTTTGGGATCGGTCCTTTAATGCCGGAGAAATGCCGGGGATATATACATATATGTATGTATAGGTAACATACATCCTCCTCCTCCCTTTTAGAAAGTCAGTTAAAAAAGCATAAACGTGGAAAAATATGGGATATGTAAATGGTTATGTTACACACAGACCCCGTGTTTTGAACTGGTGACTGTCCCGAACCACCCCCAGATATCGTGTCGGTAAATAGTATCAATGTGTGCGTTGCTCAACCACCCTTTGTGTTTGATTGCTGTCTGTACTGTTAGGAATGCAGCTTATTCCGCTAATGACTCCACTGACACACTGGCCTCCGTAACTGGCGTATTGTGCTCTGGGAAACTATTTATGAGGTATACAATTGACAATGTACGTGACGGTTAGGTTTTGTACATCGATACATCGAAGCAATCTTAGACAGATGGCATCCCCATATTATACATTTTAAAGTTTGGATGTTTAGATGTTTGGATGTGTGTGTCAATCACGCCGCAACTGGTGAAATTATTTTGATAATGTTTCGTATATAGGTAGGATATAATTTGGATTAGTTGATAGATAGTTGATACTTTTTATTGATATATACGCACGGAATACTCACGCTAGCGAAACTAGGTAGCAGCTAATAGGAAAGAAGCAATTTCGAACTTAAAATTATTGACAGGAAATACTTAATATTAAAAATGTGAAACATTGGATAGGTGTCAATCACGCCGCACTGAACCGATTTTGATGAAATTTGATACATAGATAGGCTATCAACTGGGTTGATTTTTTAATCTGAAATTAACGCAAGCGAATCCGCGGGCAGAAACAAAGAAAATCTTTGGCAATTATTAACTCTACTTATTATAAAATTGAATTTATTAGATGTATAAAGGTATACTAATTTATGTATTCAAAAAAGTTTGTAATAACTTCATTTGAATGAAGATTAGTTTGTTTGTTTGTTTATTAATTCTCGATAGAATTAGCATATGTTCCGCTAAAGAATCTACATATTTAAGCTGAAATTTAAACCACATTCTCAACTTACAAGCACGTTTAATATGAGTTTTGATCTGTCTGAGCGCATAAAAGTTGGAAATTTTAAATGCTCGAATTTATAATTTACTACCTTCCCGGGGCTAAGCTCCCGTGGACTACAAAATTTTGTACTTTTTGGATTTTCGAAAAAGAAGCGGCAGCGACATCTATACGACTTTAGAAGTATATAGATTATTTTTAAACCTCTATGAATGAATACATTAATGAATGAATGAACTCTATTTCATTTTGGTCGTCTAATAAGTTGCACCTAATATTCAAGATTTTGTCAAAATCTGCCTCGGGTTTTTTAGGATGAATAACGCACATAAAAACAGACAAACATAGCACTGCATAGCAATTACTCTTTTTGAAAAATATTCAATGTACACAAATGGTCTGGTTACTATATGTATAGAGTATGTAATTCACGAACAAGCAATACGATCGATTGACAAACTGGACAAAAAATGGTACCAAATCATGTAGGTCGATAAATAATTATAGATACCTCATAATTTTCTGTCTCTACGTCATCAATCCCTTCCCCTTCTCCTTCTTCCACCTCTCAAGACATAATCAGTTTAATTTATTCCAACTCCAACTCAACTCCAACCGTGGCAAAAGAGGGGCTACTGAAAATCAGCGCTGCAGTAGTCATTGACGCTGCAGCATAATGCTGAGTGGCTACCTCATTGGACTCCGCGCTACTGCACAGTCGTGGCATAAACGTTCAAACATATTTTTATTTAAGTTTTTTTATTTATTATTTCTTATGTATTGTCACGGTGTGTTTTGTGGAGTTCAATAAATTATCTTTGTCTTTGTCTTTGTCTATTCTTTTACGAACACTTTAATTCAATTATTTTTCTTGCTTTCCACTAAACATTAATACAAAAACTAATTTAAACAGCCTTATACGGCGGAAAGATCTAATGTAATAGTATACTTCACCCTATGTTTTATTCACTAGCCGTGTGCCTGACTTCGCTCGACCGTCACGATCAGATAGCGCAAATAATATATTTTTTATTTCACTGCATTTACGAGAACCATGTAACTGTTTTTTGTAAAGATATATATCCTATTGAGCTGTCTTTTTTCTTATTTTTTAGTTGAGAACTATTTAGTTACTTCGTTGGTTTATAAGTTCGTACTAAGGCCCGGTTGTTATAAACGACGGAACGTCATAGCACAACAGATACGGATCGTTTTCATTAACGAGCGGTTATAATCAACCAATAGGAAACAAGTTGGTACTTATGTTAACGCCACGTTTATTATAGATACGCTTTGGACTTACACTTAGTAGGATATTGTACTGTCTGTAAATAAAACGTAATAAAAAAATAGGATAGCTTTTATAATGGAAAACATACGGGAACGAGAGATATATGCCGAAACTATTTTATTTATATGTCTACATAATCTTATACACCTAAGGGTTATTCTAACAAAAGCAATTATATCAAAACTTATTTGTTGTAAGTACGATTAAATAAAATAAATTGAGTTACCAAATTATAGACCGAAAACGAACGCAAAATTACAAACTTATTTGCGGTCTGAAAATGACAAAAGGAAAACCAATGATTGTTTAACTGGCTTGCAAAATAATTGGGTAAGCAAACTCTTACTAATAGATGTTAGGTAAACAGATGTAACTGGGTTTAAATATTAAATTAAATAATATACTTTTTGTTAAGACTATGGCATCTCTTGTAAATAATTATATACCGAGAGGTAGGACCATTTATTGAGTATTTGAAGCAAGCTGAAAATTTGTCTGATGCCTCTCCTATTATACCCCGACATGGAACTGTAGACCTGACCGGTGAGCAGGGCTTTTTTTAGACCTTAGACAGCGAGAAATTTCAACCAAAAATACCTGTCTTTTTGAGAATACTAAATTTGTTGATATAAATAATACCCTATTAAAATTACAAGTTGCCTCATATTTTATATACTTGTTTATATGAGTGCAAAATATTTTTTCGCGCCTGGCAATGTAAAAACTAAATAAACAACCTTTCTTCATTAATTATGCGTTACCTTCCCAACTTTTCGACTCCCTACTTGTAAGATAGTTTATTCTCTCTCTCTATCTGAAAATGGTTGCCTGGAAGATATGTCTCAATAGCCATAAATCATTTGTGCATGTCAATTTATTTTACCATTTTATCATTGTATCCTTAAGCAAGAAAAACCAAACAATAACATTAAAACAAATACAATTTTCTACTTTTATTTAATTGACAATTTTCGATAAAAAAAACCTATAAAATTATAATTGAAGAAAGTTGTAAAAGAAGAAAGAAACGATAGTAACTTATAAATTAACAATGATTTGTTAACACAATATAGTAAAAGTAGTTTGTAAAAATTTCACGATCGAGTGGTTTCAGGAAATAAGATTTGTACAGTGCGTAAACACTGGACTATCATGTTTCTATAGCTCGTAGGGCTGCCACTATCTTTTATTTCATTTTAATATATGTAGTCTACACTATTATAAGCACAGATTTAATTTTTTGTTTGTTTGAAAGTAATAGGCTCCGGAACTACTGAAACGATTTCAAATTGGTAAAAACTTATAACGTTTATATAACGTTTATCCTTACAATAAACAAACACTTAATATAACCTTTTAGTTGTAGAAAAAAGGAAAATTTTAAAGTGCTTTCATCCATCTCGTTGTTATTCTAAATTGTATTCATAAGTTTTTATATGGAGACTTTTATACGCGAATTATAGACAAGTTAAACATATTATTTACGCGCGGAGTTCGAGCAAAGTAATATTAGTACACCCAAGAAAAAGGAATGGATTTATTATTATCATTGATAGAGATTTGTTTCTAAACAATTATTATTATACTATCGTCAAGATCTTTCCGCGCATGCTTCTTTGAAGATTACAATTATAAAAACTATTCAATTAAAATTTTGAATATCAATACACTAAAAATTTATTGATCGTTTATTGCCTCTAGCAAAGTATTCCGTTGCAGAGATTAACATAGTATATGGTTATGTTAATTGAAGTAGCCATAACCTTTGATTACCACGCATGACAACATTTTTATAGAAAACCGAACAAATGATCATGCAGCCTATCAATGTTATGTGTATAATATATATTTCGTAGGACTTTTGGTTAAAAAAGAGGCGTGGAGTAATAAGAAATAAATTATATGTATACTGTACCTTAACTTTACTCACAAGCCTGATTTGACTCGATGGCTTTACGAGAACCATGTAACTTGGCTTTTCTATAGATATAAATACAGCGTACAGCTATGAACTTTAATGTTTAAGGCCCGGTTCCTTTAAACGACGGATCGTCTTAGTAACAGATAAGAATCGTTTTCATTAACGAGCCGTTTTGGTAGTTATTTTAACGCCATTTTGATTATAGATACGTTTTAGACTTACGCCTGGTATGTATTATCCGTAAGTGAAACGACTCGTTTTATGTTTATAACAACTGAGCTTAAATTGTTTTGACACTTATCATCAACGAAATCACGAACAGATCACTCAAAATACTGTTATTTTATATCATATTTTTTGTGGTAGGGATGAGAACTCTAATACTTGACCCAATTGATGCATGTTTAACATTCTATAAGATTTATAATACTAATAAAATTAGTATTAAAATATGACAATTTAAAATATCGACAGCCCTATCCCGCCAACCAAACACCGGATCACTTAGTACCATAACGTGTTTCTTGGCGTGCGCGCGCGTCGTATTTTATCGCGAAATCTGTTCGTTCTTAATTCAAATTCATATTTTAGTGCAGTGAGTGCATTTTAGTGAAATTTTAGTGCTATGTAAAGGAATGAACAGGTATCGTAAAGAAAGACATTTTTAAGTAATACATCTTGATATATCGCTAGAATTGTCTTTGCGAATTCGTCTAGAAATCTTTGTCTTCTATGTTTATGCTCATGCCTAAGTTATTTCGTTGAATATGACTTCATTAGCCTTTTTGCGTGTTTTTCACCTTAACATACTATTTTTTTTATTCAGTTTATGATAAAGTTTTAATAATTTTTTAATATGAATATTAAAACTTTATAATATATTTTGTTGAAAGTAATGCATATTCTAAATATTATAAGGCTTATTTACACTATTTATATAGAAAAAGTGTAAATAATTTATTTTCATAATATTTAATATTGATACCTGTATCACTATAAAAATTTTATTTTAAATGTTTATAGTTTGATAAATATAAACTTAGCGCGAAAACTCTCAACAGTCACGTAATTTGCAGTTAACTGTGTAGTAAATGAATCGATTTGTTACCCTAGAATCGATAATCGAGGGTATGTTTTTGTTTGATACCGTGATAAGGAGACATTAATCGTGAACAATTTGCGGAATATGCTGCTTTCTACCATCGCATCGATATGAAAATCACTTTGTAGTTAATGACTAGGTGTGGTTCCTTATAGTAGTAAGGTGGGTTGAGATAATAGAGAAAATGTATACAAACAATAATAAAATAATAATAAATATTCCTGGACATTTAACACAACGTCATCTAGTCCCAAACTAAGCAATGCTTGTACTATGGAAACTAGATAACTGATAGATATACTTAAACATACTTTTTTTGAAATTTGAAAACATACAAATGAAATGAAATATCTTGAAATGAAATATCTTTATTTAAACAGAAAGTTAATAAATTACAAAAGTATGAAAGAGCTTGCACTATAGAAAACATGCTTAAGATAACCTAATTAATACTAATTAAGGAGAATCAGTGGATCCCAAACTAAGTGAAACACTTGTATCTTGGGACAATACAAATAAAAAAAATATTTATTGGCATCAAAACACTTGGTACACGATTAAATGAATCCATAGGCTCGAATTAGTTAAAAAAATGTATATCGGGAGCCAGTGGCTTCTCCCAAATAAAAGTTAATTGAGGAGTATTTACACAAAAAGTGAAAAATAATAATTATAATAATATAAAGAATTTAACTATACAAAAAAAAATAAGTATGTTATTTTTTGTCCTATTTTAATAAATAATTTTTCAATTATAATTTTAATACCTATTTTATATCCCTATTTATATACCTATTAGAAAATATATATCATCTTCCACACAAATATAAAATAATTCACAAATGGGAGCGCTGGATCCTATAGACATGTTCTCTGCTCAACGTATTAGCCATAGAAATGCTGCAAGACATTTGTAAATAATATATTTATTTATACCATTAACTTTACAGCTTTAAATATTAATACAGAAACATATATTAGATCGGTACGCCAATTACAAAGTTCCATTTTTTAATTAGTAAAAAATCAGACAAGAGAGACGGAAGGATATTGTGTGTGTGTGTGTGTGTGTGTGTCTGTGCGTACGTGTTTGTGTGTTAATGCTATGACATGATATTGTTTTTAACATTATTCGTCAGTATTCGTTTAATCTATACATATAATAAAACAGTAACCGAACCATTTCTGTACATTGAATATTTTTCAAAAAGAGTAATTGGTATGCAATATGTATGTTCTAT
>LQNK01003467.1:107341-144102 GCA_001586405.1 Phoebis sennae | reverse complement strand
ATGAGCTAAAGCAGTCCAAGTCAGAGATGATTGTATTGGGCTGGCAATCTTTTGAATAAGGAAAGTCTCATATAATTATTGCATGTCGCGGGTACTGCTAACATAGTAGTTTTTAAAATGATTTATTACTTTTCTTTGTTTTAACCGTAGCAGAGTCCCTATTTTTCCCTTTTTCTCTCCGCTCATAATCAGGTGAGCATCATGCTTCATTGCTTGCAATAATTTTGAAAATGTGATACTTCAAATTGCAGAATTTATTTATTTCTTGATAACATAATTACATTCATATTATGTTTCTTTTCTTGAACGTATATAATAAATGTGATAGTATGTTTGCCTGTCACCCTTTATGCCTTATATACTCAACCAATCTTTAAATTTTGCACACATAATACAGTTGAAACTATGAAAAAGGTCATTAAGACATAGACATAGAACATTATACCGAAAAAACATATCATTACCGCGGGAACTACTTGGAAAATCCACGCAAAGTCGTGGATAAAAGCTAGTGTTAAATTATTTAACGTAAAAAAAAGAATGCTAATGTTTAATCAAGTGGATTAATGCTACCGGATATATTATACAATAACAGTATAGGAGGAAGTAATACAACATCGCTTACATTATAATTTGTTAAGGTTCCATTTCCGCGCGAAATTTATACGACTTGCCTGTATTAGATATGTGTGCTCGTAATGACCTAAATGCTGAGCCCATTTTGATGAATTTTGTTTAGAATATTTAAAAATAAATTAACATAATACTACAATTCCTAACAAATTTTTGAGATAAATGAATAACTTAAATGTCCAACTCTACCAAATAGTAAAGTACTAAACCTAAAATGACCCATATATCACTAATGACCTAAATGTCTGGACGAATTTTGATGTGATTTTTATGTTGGAATGCATTTATATTGACGGCCAAGAATACTTTGAGATAAATATGGTAATGCGCATCTTTAAGAAACGATTTCTAAACTTATCTATTCCGACATTTATTTTTATATATTTTTTAAACGAATACATATGTTTCTATTCTATTCTATATTCGTAAGTTTACATTCAAAGAAACCATACAATTAATAGACTGTATTGTTACTTCTTGACGGAAATACATTTTAAAACAAATATAATTAGTCGTTTTCACACTATTTCTACATTTATTAATAAACTTTATTTAAACTACCTGATGATGATTTTTAGAACCCTGTTCTAAATTGATAGCCTTCCTCGATAAATGGGCTGTCCAACATTTAAAAAAAAATTCAAATTGGACTCCGAGTAGTTCCTGAGATTAGCGCGTTCAAACAAACAAACTCTTCAGCTTTATAATATTAGTACAGACGTGAAAATAGTGTGAAAAAACTTTAATTCTATATGTTTCAAAGAAACCATGTTTAGTGGAAATCGATGGAGGCTAGAGATAGTTTTACCTAATAATTAACTATCTAGAAACTTTCCTAACCACTTAGTCTGTTGGTGACAATGTTAAACAGTGTTTTAAAAATAGCGTTACATAAAATACGTAAAAATATATTTGTCTTAAGGTCCTGTCAATTAAGACATATAAAAGGCTATCAAATAGCTTTACTTCCGAGAAAGCTTATTTTTCGTAGAGACCTTGAGTTTACCATTACAAATAACAAATCAAAATTCTCTATAAAATTCGTATATTTGATTTTTCTTCGAGTTTCAAAAACCTCTGTACAAAATTACATCCAAATCGGATCAGTGATTAAGGCGTCAAGACTTACAGACAGACAACCAGTTACTAAGATTTATGTACTATTTATCTTTTAAAACCTTCCATTCCAAATAATTAAATTACCATAAGCACCCAAACAAAGGTCTTGTTTTCACGAATTTGACATATAAAGGTAAGGTGACTGGTGCCCTCCACGGAATGTGGCAGTCGGTGAGGAAACCTCGAGTTATTGATAAAACCACAGATAATATAATATTATGATAAAACTAAAGCCTTCTAAATATCAATATGAGCGGGCTGCTCTACACAGCTCCCGTAGGATAATGTTATATAGCCTATGTTCATCTATAAAAAAATTTAGACAAGTAATCGAAAATTACTCAAGATTGAATAAGAAAAGGTTGTTTTTTAATTGTTTATGTTGCGATTCAAGTCTTAAAAATGTATTTTGTGTAAAGATACCGACCGATATTCGACTTGCTGGCCAATCTCAACAGAGGCTAGCCAGATATAGTGCACAAGTATGTGCGCAAACACAGGCACTCTCTATTCCTTTAATCTCATAGACCTATGGTCTCATCTGCCGCCTGACACGACCGGTGCAGAACTGACAGCTTTAAGTGCTCACCGAGTCACGAGGGTGCCCCAGCACCGCTAGCTTCCAGAATCAGGGCTGCTAATGACACTTTTGTCTTAGAAAGATCTTAATAATTTTTTTTGGCCCAATGGGACTCAAGACCCCTCGATCTGATGTCAAGGATATAACCACTACACCAACAGGGCAATCAGTATCAATCATTAATATTTTTTATCAAATACAAGCTTAGCACTACAGAATTTTGTTCCATAACCTATAACTATTTAACTGCTTTTGTAAATAATCAAACTAAGAATAACAATCTAACATTTGACCACAGATTAGAGAGTAAAAGGCAGATGAAGTGTTCTGAAGACTCGAGTGACGCTAACTGCACGTACACGTGCATCTGTGAGAGTGAAATTTGAAAATTCCGTATCCCTCGTGATGTGTTGTGTCAAACTAGACGAACATCTTTGTATTTGCTTTCAAGTTTGTATTTGCTTTTCGGCGTCACTCGAGTCTTCGGCCGCACTCCATCTGCCTTTTATTCTCTAATCTGTGCATTTCATCAATAGTACTTACTCCTTCGCGATCAATCTCCCTCAGCTAATTACTACCGTATTGAGTCAGCAGATACACACAAAAAATAAATTGACTCACAGATAACTCTAACCTACATTTGCCAGAGCAAAAACAATTATAATATGTCTGGCTTCCATTAGCAGGAACAAAACACGGAATAATATCACAAATATTCCGGCAGATGGTTTATCTTCGTTAAGTGAATAAACATTTATATAATTTCGCTATATTTGGTTATTAATGGTGGTTTTCGTTTTTATTCTGTGGTCATAGACGAGAAGTAATTCATTAATAGTAACATACAAAATATTTGTTAGTTTGTATTGAATAAGCTCTTAAACGATTTGAACAACTTTTTCTTAGATATATTTTATGAAAAAGTTGCTAAATCTCTATTACAAACTTGAGTAACGCCGCGAATTCGCAAATTCTACTAGTGAATAAATAAATAAAACAGCTCATAAGTGGTATCAAAATTGCATTAATTATTATTATTTATTACATAC
This sequence comes from Phoebis sennae, assembly GCA_001586405.1. Classification (NCBI taxonomy): domain Eukaryota; kingdom Metazoa; phylum Arthropoda; class Insecta; order Lepidoptera; family Pieridae; genus Phoebis; species Phoebis sennae. Next base: position 140,721 of record LQNK01003467.1, on the reverse strand, counting down.
AAATTACACAGTCATAGCAATTCTATAAATACAAGAATCTTCATACAGTTAAATAATCTCATATTATCGTACTTTCTGAGCCCATTTTTTTTTATCTACACTAACATTATAAAGAGCAAAACTTTGTTTCTTTGTAATGAATAGGCTCAAAAACTACTGGACCGATTTAAAACTCTTTCACCTTTCGAAAGTTACATTAACCACGAGTAACATAGGCTATTTAACATTGAACTACGGGAGCGAAGCGAACAGCTAGTTTATAAATAAAATACATCAATTCCAGAATTCAAGTCCCTTATAAAAGTCAGATGAACACGGGAAATTCTGTAAATGCACGTGAAGGATTTCCTGGTGTAAATTAATCTTAGCTAACAGAGTGTAATGGGTTATCACTATCTCACTAACCAGTTCAGACATTGTACTGCAACCGTTCATCAAGGAACACTGGCCAAGACCGAGTTGGTCAAATGAAAAGGGTTCTGCATGTCATATATTTTCTTTCTTGTTGGAAATATATGACATGTATTACAAGTTCCTTTATATTAATACAGTCTCAAAATAATTACTTCAGTACTACGTACATATAGACACAATATGTGCGATATTACTACATACAAAATATAAATAAATAAATATTCTCGGACATTACCACAACGCCATCTAGTCCCAAACTAAGCAAAGCTTGTACTATGGATACTAGATAACTGATATACATACTTAAACATACTTTTTTTTGTAAATACATACATACTGTAGATAAATTAACACCCAGACAGTAGAAAATTACAATGTTCATCACATCATAATTTTCTGCTCGTGGGGATCGAACCCACACCCTCCGGCGCAATAGACCGTTGCTGAACCACTGCGCCAATCGGGTCGTCATAAAAGGCAGATGAACACGAGAAAATTCTGTAAATGCACGCGAAGGATTTCCTGGTGTAAATTAATCTTAGCTAACAGAGTGTAATGGGTTATCACTACTAACAAACCAGTTCAGACATTGTACTGCAACCGTTCATCAAGGAACACTGGCCAAGACCGAGTCGTTCAAATAGAAAGGGTTCTGCATGTATTTGATGCCAAATATTTTCTTTTGAAATTTGCTGATGTTACGAATGAAGGAAAAAAAGTAAAATAAACTAAAAATGCTGTACTTGGTAAATAGGTAATAAACTTTTCATATATATTAATACAGTTTCAAAATTATTACTTCAGTACTTCGTACATATAGACACATATATGCGTTATTATTACCTACGCCCGATACTTAAAAAATATGTATATTTTTCTATTAAAAATTCATTTTTAGCATCTCCATCCTGAAGCCCCAGGAATGACATAGGGTAGTTTATATCTCAAAAATCCTTCGGGAACGAGATATATACGCGGATGAAACCCCGGAGATCAGCTTAAAAATATGATTTAATTAATATTTTCATTAATTAACTTTTCCTAAATCCTAACCTTGCCTGGAAGATATCGCTCTTTAGCGATAAGGCCGCCTACTTGTTTTTTTTATCCTTTTAATGTATGTCTCTTCTGTCTATGTCTGCAATAAAGTGTATTCTATTCTATTCTCTTAAAAATAAAATATTAAAGTTCCCTTTCTTTTCCCTCTACGGACCCCCAGTACGAGCATCATTAGCATACCTCGAGTATCGTTTGATTGCGTATTTTCACTTAACTATAGAACGTAATGTAATCTGCATTTAATGAACCGCTGTCTGTCACCGGCCTATCTCCACCATTAGGGCATTCGCTAATGAGTCCAGTCGTCCTGTAAGAACTGTTGAATTCACGTCTAACTGCTGTGAATATGTTGTTCAGTTTCTAACACCCGTATTCTAAGAAGTTACCTTAATTTTACTTCCACTCAGGTTACGTCAAATATGACGTATGACAAATTTCAATAAATAGATCGAACGAATGGAGGTGTTAAATTTTCTTCTCCGAAATTTTCATAACGTGAGTAGACGTGAGTTAGCAGAGTCCGGACTCAGAATGTAAATTTTCGTTGACAGAGGTTCAGTGAAGTCGAGGAATGCTCAAGGAACGTATGAGAATACGGGTGTATGGATTGATAGTTGCGTCACGTGACGTCACAATTCCTACATATCGCGATGTTGAAATGTTTTCGCCGCTAAGTATATATACAATTTCCAAACATCAATCCTCAGGGCCTAACGGCCGGCCAGTCCTGTGGTTCGGACAGGTCGAGGATCCTCCCTTTTCATTGGAGAAATAATACCATCATTTACAACGTTATCCACTATTTTCTCTTTACTTTCGTTTTAATAATCTATCAGTTACATCCTATTTGTGTGTGAGAAGATGCCCTACCAACGCATTATTGTATTCCTAAAATATATGCTGAACAGAATAGAATATAATTTTTTTCATGTAAACTTTTTACAATGTACTTATGAATAGTTATTTTATTTAACACCGGTTCGTAAAGTAGATTCTATCGAGAATATTGAGATACCGGCAATAAACTCGATAGTTACTCTTTCGAACGACCACTTTGATTACAATGTTATTATACTTTACAACTTCAAAGAATACATAATATTATACTGAATAACTATCCCGCATTGATTGGAAACTGATATATTCCTAGGGTTCTTATCTTCTTTATATTCATTGATACTATAATATGCTTTTTGAACTTAAGCATTTTTGTTAAAGTTTTTTATTTTGACATTGGTAATTTAATGAAACGAGGAGGATTATTATAGAATCGTATACCTTGACCAATAAATGTACGATGGTGCTTACTTTGGAATTCATTTCCATTGTGAGGCTGTAGCTTAGAGTTACAAGGTGCGTTCTTTAAAGAGAACCAGTGGCCCCCAACCTCGGAAAAATTGAGTTATTATTATATCGGTCTGAGATAACTCGACGGCTCTCTCAGGGCGAAAGGCCATACTCATTTTCTCACCTTAAAAAAGTACGAGGGTCTTGTTTTATTGTATTTTACTAGCCTCAACCTCAGAAGGTAACATGGTGATATATTGAAAATTCGATTCGGTTCGAATCCCGGGTGAAGCCCAAATAATGTTTTTGGGATTTTTCTGACAAAGAAATTTTAATGACAGCCCTGAGTCTGGAAGTTGGCGGTGATGGTACACTTCGGAGAGCATATAAAGCCATTGATCCTGGATCTGATATCTCGCTAGTCGTGTTGGTCTGCCGTCCCATCGGGTTATGAGAGTAAAGGTATAGAGAGTTCATCTGTGTTCGCGCGTACACTTGTGGACAATAATATCTCCTGCGCCGCTGACTAGTCTTTTTTGAGCTATATGTATTGAAAAGAGACACGTCAGTGGCATTCCCTTGAGATATAGACATTTTTCAAAAGAGAAACCGTTGTCCATTGTTCTAATGCTGACCACTGAGGTTTACATTCCCATGTTAAGCGTCATTGTCTATTGTATCATGGTATTCTATATTATTGATTTCTTATTTTTATTTTCTCTTGTGCAGCAATAACATAAATTATAGCAATAACATATATTATACTACTGAAAATCAGCTGCATTTTTTGTGACTAAGCAATTCCTGGCTGATATTTTGTACAGTGTATCCTACTAATATTACAAATGCGAAAGTTTGTGAGGATGTATGTAGGTTTGTTACTCTTTCACGCAAAAAATACTAAACTGATTTGGATGAAACTTGGTATACATGCTACCGCAAGCAGAAGTTTACCACAAAGAGTGCTTACATTGCTACAAATCGATTTCTCGAAACACCAGAAAAACATAATGTCTCGTTTATGAAAATTACATTTTCTTTGAGCCAGCATAACCTAGTTGTCCACTGTTGCTTGCTAATCGTTATGTGGAATTTCTTCCAAGTAAAGACATTTGTTTTGTTAAGTGATAACTTGGGCTACAGATCATTAAGTCCCGGATTCGATAAAATAAAAAGGTAATTGATATCGCTTGAAAGGAAAAAAATTGTAATTGAAATTGTTATGCTCTTAATGGTATTTATTTTTTATTAATTTATTTATATCAGGCATCATGTAGTTAGAGTTAAAAGATCTTAAATAAATTAAAACTTCGGTCCATAAAACTATACACTAAAATTAATACTAATTTCTAAACTCAATGTGTTGAAAGGTGCAATAGAACAATAATATATATTTATACACGTATTAAAACAAATATTGATGATCATTAGTGATAATATCTTTCAATACTAAACAAAACCCGAAGGGGCTCGTAGACTTGCTAGGAAAAAAAAGGGAAGACGGAAATTATAATTAGTAAACTATTATTTCAGCGACGTCTAAAATAACTATAATTCAATCCTAATTTTTCAAAGGCTTTTCGTCAAAAATGCATTTTAAAGGCTTCTCCCAGGAATTTAAATTTCCATTCTATAAAGGTCCACTACCAAATCTTGAATGGACCAATATCCGTAAGAAACGTTAAAAATTGTTGAAAGAATATTAAATAATACCTTTTTTGTTTAATATTCTGTAGAATTTCGAGGATTTCCCTGGAATATCTTCCACGTGGATGATCAGACTTGAACCAAATTTCTATGAGACCACACTAACACTCTACTCTTTCGAATGCAAAAATATTTTTCAAATCGGTCAATAAATGCCAGCACCATACATAAAAACACGGTCGAATTGAGAACCTCATTTATTGACAGTAGGTTAAAAATACGACTAAATCTAAATTTCATGATTTCTATATGTTATTCTTATCTTCGAGTTTTGAATATTTACATAATAAACCATTTCTAAAAACCTATTAAGGGGATAATTTGCATTCGGGTTATTTTAGGATTTAAATTAACTAAGAGAAAGTCTCAAGCGACAAAACCGCTAAAAATTGCTTTTTGATTGATGGCATTTGAAAGTCTAGATCCATAGGTATTCTAAAATAATACATAAATATAATTTATATTTTGATTGATTTGTTTGTTAAATTACTAAAGATGGTGTTCGAAACAGAAAAATTTGTAATAAATAATTGATATAGTATAGAAAATATACGAATGTGGAACTAGTGAAGTGTTTTAATGTACAAATCAACATAAATATAAGTATAAAAGCAAAAACCACTGTCTACGCATCTATTTGATTTGCCTAACTTTTGTTTTAGCTGTTATATTTTTTTAAAGTTATGCACATCTTCTATTCTTTTCATTAATTAACTTTTCCAAAGGTTGCCTGGAAAATATCGCTCTATAGCGATAAAGCCGCCTACTTGCACTTATTTTTTGTTCTTCTCATGTATGTCTCTTCAGTCTACGTCTGTGTGCAATAAAGTGTTTTCTATTCTATTCTATAAATTTGCCCACAAAAAAAAAGAAACATTCGTGTGTGATTGCGATACTGCACTTTTCATACCGACGCACAAGTTTCTCACATATATTATATTTTTCGATGGTGCTTTGATTAACTTTTTGATAGATAGCTCAGTTATTACCCCCAAGAGATGCTTCACTCATTACGGGACACCCTGTATACATATAAACCTTCCTCGCTCTATCTATTAAAAACCGCATCAAAATCAATCCTTCACAAATGTAGGCTGTCTACATGTTTTGATGGAGTGTGTCCGCAACGAAACAGTACGTTTACAGTATTTTATGGGAAATTATAAAGATATTGGATATTGTAACTTATATTAATTGATATTATTTAAAGTACTTATATTAATTGATATTGTAATTTGATATTGGATATTGTAACAGTGTCCTAACTGAACCGTTTTCGGATGAAGCTAGGACACTATAAATTAGCAGCTATATATTTTAGAAGGTTGTAAGTTGTGTATTTAAGCTTGTGTTCTTATAGAGCGACATTTGTATATCTACAAAAAGCTAAAAAAGAAAAAAAAATGTAGGCTGAATAAAAATATATTCGTTTGATTTGCAAGCAAACCAGTGAATTTACATAATATGCAAACGCATAGAGTTATCGAATGGAAATAGTACCGTTACTCGATCGCGGTACCGACTGTTATAACTGTTATAATATATTCAATTAATTCTTGCTTTTACATTTTATTCGTATCGATATTTTTTGTATCGTGGATTATGTACAGTCAGAAGCATATATATGTGATTTTGGACAAATTAGCAAAAATATCTGCGGCAATTCAATAATATCTGACTCATTTACGCAACAAAAAAATCAATGACTAGCTGATCCGCGCGGCTTCGCTCTCGTAGCATAATATTATATACTATTTTATGGGAAAGAATCCCTCTAAGTAAAGATAAAAGAAATTTTGAAATCGGTCTAGTAGTTTTGAGTCTATTCAATACAAACATACAAAAATACAAAGGCTTTCTTTATACTATTAGTATAGATAATGATTATTTCACGACGTATTATCAGACGAAAAAAGAAGTTATATATTCGTTAACTAGCTTTCCGCCCGCGGCTTCGCCCGCGTGGACTACAAATTTCTGAACTTTGTGGATTTTCGACGTAGAGGTGGTATGACAATTTTTAAGATTTAGAAACGTACGTTTGTAAAAATATATTAAGTTCTAAGTATATCCTACATTAAATATAACAAAAGTGTCACTGTTCAGTTTTATATAATTCTAATAATTCTATTTTAATTTTTTTGCAAAATATTGACATTTTGGAAATCTGTCGTGTACTCTCAGAATAAAAGAGTTGATGTTTCCATGGATTTAACACATATTTGCTTATGGACGCAAATAATATCTTCTACATGTTGGTTAGTCTTTGTTGTGATTAGCCGCCACGATCGTAATCAACTTTCGAGATCAAGAGAAGGCTACATTTATCAATAAAAAGTGCTTTAAATAACACTTAAAATATTAAATTTAATATACCTACGCGCATTGATTGATGATATGTTTTGATGGATCACTTTGAACCCTCATATCTTTTTTATTTGTTATGCGATTTGAATGAAATATACACTAAAACCTCCGGGGGGCTAGCCGTAATACATAATCGAAAACCGTACTTAAATCGGTTAAGCCGTTTCGAAGTTAACTGCGTACAAACGCCCGACAAACAGACAAACAGACAAACCGACAAACAGACAAACAGACAAAAATTCTAAAAATCATTGTTTTGAGTTTAGAATCATAAATGAAACACGAAACACTAATTTTTTCTTGAAAATATTAAATGTACAGACATGGCTAATCTACGATTTTATTATATGTATAGATAGTGTCAAACGCCACGTCAAAATAATTCAAACACTATGAATAGGATAGGTTTTAGTGATAATATATTTTTATTAATTTATTTCGTCATAGGTTATTTCGTCATCCAAATTCCAGACACGATCATTGTATAAAACGAGAGTATATTATATAAAAGCAATGTTATGTTATTAAATTATTTCGTATTAATTTAATTAAAATCGTGTCAGATATTATTGCCGCCGAATTGATATCAGATTTTTTTAGCTGTGTACTTGAGTCAGATATTGAAAACAGCCTATATCTATACATATAATAAAACAGTAACCGAACCATTTCTGTACATTGAATATTTTTCAAAAAGAATAATTGGTATGCAACATGTATGTTCTATAGATACCAAAACCATGGTTAGATTTTTTTTTTTCTGTTTGTCTGTTTATCTGTTTGTCTGTTTATCTGTTTGTATGTGCGTCAATCACGTAATAACTACCGGGCAGTTTTTGATAAAATTTCACATGCCGATAGATCAATATTAGGTGCAAATTATAGGCTACATTTTATTTGAAAAAAATAATTTTAGGGGTGGCTCTCCATACATGTAAACGGAGGGTAAAAAATAAATTCACAAATACATCAATAAGTTTGATGTCATTAGATAGGTCTTTAAAAATGAAATAAGATTTCTAAATGTGTTTTTTGGTAAAATTAATATTTTTTGAGATATATGCTTTTAAAGTCGTCATACCACGTGACAATGTGGGATTTTGGTTGACTTGCGGTCATGTCTTTTTATACTCTTAACGTGTAGATACGGTAAAAACACTCAATAATTCTCAAAATCCTTCAAAAAATATATAACTCTTCGCCCGCGGCTTCACTCGCGTGTGCTATGAGATTTTGGTGAAACTTATTTCCATAGAAAATTATAAAAAAACACTATAAACATGCGCATATAATTATGAGCGGTCCTGCGACCGTAATTTTTCTAAACTTTTGTCGTGCGCCTCTAAAAAATACAGAAATTAGTAGCCCACGCGTGCGAAGCCGCGGGCGGAAAGCTAGTTTTCAATATTTTTTTGTTTTTGCTAATCTGGCTATGGTCACATATATATGCTTCTGACTGTACTACATTCTGATTTGTTGCACAGATGTGTTCATGTATATTAATGTCAAAACTGTATGAATCCATGATAATCAAAAACGCCAAGTGCGAGTCGGACTCGCGTACGAAGAGTTCGTTTCACATCACAAATCAAAAATCACGTTTTTTGTATGGGACCTTATATAAAATTTACTTTATTTTTATTTGATTATCTATTTTGATAGGTAATAAATAACTTAATATTCTGTGGAAAATTTTAAGCGTCACAGAAATACATAATTTTCAGCATTCTAGCTATCACGGTTTTATGAGACCTTAAGCTGGTAATAGACAAATAGGCGGCGGAGGCTTAGTGTTAGGGTATCGTACAGAACCCTAAGGTCTAAACATGTTAAAGTTAAAAATTTATTTGATCATTGTTCGATATTCTATTGTGGAAACGCATTTATAATTTTTAATAACAGAAACAAAATAATAATAATAATTAGCATTGAGTTCATGATTCAATACAAGTTTGTTTTAATAATATCTTAGTGTCGCTATTACGTAGATAATCAATTTTACTTCTATTATAAAAAACAGTCAAATATAATTTTGTGTCTTACATTTATTTTACTGTTGCAATAAACAATCTCAAAAAAATAAACAAAATATACAAATTAATAAATTATTTAAAAATATATAGAATTTACGATGTACACAACGTACCTTCAATAAAAATTCATACCAGTTTAGACGCCGATAAAATATTAAAAGTTTCCCGTCAAAGTCAATATTTTTAGTACAGGCCGGTTGCCAAGCTCAAAACTTTAATATATCCCCGTCACCAAAGGGTTGAAAACTGCAAAGGATTATAGACAAAAGGGATGGATTGAGACTTGAATATTACATTTTTCTCCTTTGATATGCTTTGTTTCTAACGTGCAGAATATTAAAGTTTAAATTTAGCTTTCCTGTTATATCGCTTACTAGCTGTACCCGCGGCTTCGCTCACATGGAATTCGGTTTTTTGTGACAGACGGCTTATGCTACAGGCCTGTATAGTGCATAAAAAATATCTGACAATTACCGCTTAACCAAATAAGGTTATTCACACTTTAATTTAATTATTTTCACCCTTTTAAAAATTATGTCGGACTTTACAGTATCACTCGTCCTAACAGAAGAACGACGCCACAATGTCCTAACTTCAAATTTAAGTGTTTGACAAATATCTGACGATACCAATGGCGTAGTGGATATGGCAATGGTCCATCGCTCGGGAGGGTGTGGGTTCGATACCCATGAGTAGAAAATTGTGATGTTGATTGAAATTGCTATTTTTCTACTGTGTGCGTGTTCATTTATATAAAGTATGTATGTATTTACAAAAAAGGATGTTTAACATGTTTAAATATGTCTATTAGTTATCTAGTTATAGAGAAAATTGATTATTAAAATTGACTATTAGAAAATTGCTTATCTGAGACGACCAGTATACTATAATTCTCGCATATAAATATAAATAATAATTAAAAATATTCTGCGACAATTAACACAACATTATCTAGTCCCAAACTAAGCAAAGCTTGTACTATGGTTACTATACAACTGATAGATATACTTAAACATACTTTTATTTGTAAATTCATCCATACTAAAGACAAATTAACACAAATTACAATTTTATCACATCACGATGCTCGTGGGAATCGAATCCACACCCTCCCGCGCAATAGACCATTGCTATCCACTGCGCCAATGGGTTCGAATTAATTTAGGCTTAATTTCACCAATCGCAAAAGTTATTTGGTTTACACAACTTGCAGAATTTTACAACTTCCTAACACCATTTTTGATGACGTTTGCAAATTCACATGAATATGCGTATTGATAATTAAAAGAAATTAATTAACTTTATATGGCTAGATACAAAAAACTGCTACTTTCAAACGGGTTATATTAACGGGTATCTGCTTTCCAAATCTACCAATATATAATTTAATTAATGGTGTGTGTCTAATGTAATACACAGTTGCAAGGTATTATCATTATTAACTATTGGAATATACATTTACTACTGTAATAAACATTTTTATTGGTTGTAATGAATGTTCGACTGTATACCAAATTTCATCATAATCGGTTCAGTAGTTTTTGCGTGAAAGAGTAACATACATACATACATCCGTACAAACTTTGACATTCATAATATTAATACGATGTTTTTGCAAGTATCACTACATAGTATAAAACAAAGTCGCTTTTTCTGTCATGTGTCATGTTGTATGTCCCTATGAACGCTCAAATCTTTAAAACTACGCAACGGATTTTGATGCGGTTTTTTTTAATAGATAGAGTAACTCATGAGGAAGGTTTTTATCAGCATTGCACCCGTGCGAAGCCGGGGCGGGTCGCTAGTCATATATAATTTTTAAATTTCGTCTACTTACTCTTAAAAAAATTGTTCTTATCAATATCTTTACTGCTCATAATTAATTAGATACTAATGACATTAATTGATAATAATAATAAAATAAATTGTAATTTTAATACATTTCATCGATCTCAGAACATTAACCTAAAAACACCTCATTAAAATTCACTTAACATCATTTAAACTAGCAGCAGCCCGCGGTTTCATTCGCGTTTGCATAAGTAATGAACTTTATATATAAAATACCTCTTATATTACACGGAGATAATGTGTCATTTTTGGCATTTAAACAATCAAAAAAAAATATTTAGCTTAATCAAACTTAATTTATTTTTTCTGACCTATTTGCAATGATTATTATATTGTGATTTTAGACAAATGTTGTGTATTTAATTGACATATGCCTGTTATCTATAAATTGTGTATTATCATAAATATTATATGTATTGTTGGTGTACCTTTAATAAATAAAAAATTAAAACAAAAAAAATAATGTTTCAAACATACAAAAACACAATTTCTTTCTCAAATAGCAGTGTCTTCATGTAAACTGATTCTGTGAGATTGATTTGACTATGAAATATCCTTATATAAAACAATTTTATTTAAATAACTAAAGTTTAAATTTAAATATCCAATTTTCAGGGCACGTGCGCACGCGCCGACCGCCATCATGCAAATGAGATAAAATTCGAATTTCGAACATGGGTAGCGGGCTCAGCAGCGCCAATAGCAAGAAGCGGAAGGAGCCGCAAAACGCCGAGTCCTCCAGGGTGTTGTTCCTGTTGTATCTAATACATAGGACCTGGAATGTGCTGGTGGAACATGTGGACTCTAAGAGTGCTAGGTAATTAGATATAATACTTTTTTTACCACAAGATTTACATAGAACAAATTACTCGAAACTAAAACTTAGTGGTAAAAATATAGCAATTTTTTGCAGAAGCTTTTTAATGTAAGACCAGGCAAGCAAAGCATGCGGTTCACCAGATGTTATGTGACATAACAGCCCATAAACATCTACAACAGCAAAGTGTCATAGGTGCCTTGCCGGCTTGGAGGAAGGAGAGAGGATGGGAAAGGATTAATGATGGGAAATTGGACGAGGAGTACAACACCATGGGAGAGGAATCGGTTGGGAATATAGTCCTCCGGGCACCTGCTTAATGAATGAATGCCGATCTACTGCTTGGGGGGGGGTGGTACTTACACCAGTGTGAACTTGGCCCTACCGTGCCTCTTACGACACCCACGGGTTTAGCTTTTAATTTTACTGTGTTTAAAGAATCACGTTTATCTTTGCTATTTCCTCAGCAAATATTTCAAAACTCTCACGTTACTAATTCTCCTTTCAGATGGCGCAGCTCCCACACAATGCCGAGCTCCGAGCTGGGTCGCCGGTTCGACTCCATCAGCTTGGGTGACTCCGACCTGGGGTCCTGCTACTCCACCTGCAGTTGCAGCTACTGCCGGCTGAGGGAGTGCGCCCAGGATTGCGTGAGGTAAATACACCGGTGTAATTACCAATGCAGAAGACTGGTGTGAAGCAGTATAGCACTGTGTTTCGTACGGTGTCCGGAGGCCTGTATTCCCATCCCATTTATATCCCGTCCTGTTCTACTTCTTTCCCAACTTCCTAGCAATAATCCTCTCCTTATCTTCGGCATCCTTCAAGCCGGTAAGGCATCCGCGACACCTTTATGTTGCAGATGTTCATGGGCTGCGGTCAGTCACTTAACATCAGGTGAACCGCATGCCCCGCCTGCCTACTATATATAACATAAAAAATATATATATATCATGACTCTTCAATTAGTCTACTGCTAGGTTGTTCTTAATGTTAATTGTTAAATAGAACTAGTTGTGCTCCGTATTTTTTTCCGCGTATATTTCTCGTTCTCTTGGAATTTGATAAAAATAGGCTCAAAAACTACAGGACTTATTTTGAAAATTCTTTCACAATTCGAAAGCTACATTATCCACGAGTAACATAGGCTAAATTTTATATGTTATTTAAATAACATTATGCTACGAGAGCGAAGCTGCGAGGATCAGCTAGTATTGTATAAACTGAATTTATTTGTCACAACCAAATCACCAAAATTATTAACTAAACCGCTTTAGTTATCAACTTAACAAACAACCACATCAAATATTACTGATTCTAAAACTTGATTATTATGAACGCGATGTCACTAATCTAGATATTATTTCCATTTCAGGTAAGTGATGAACAAACAGACCGGGAGATAATTATCGTTCAGTGTACGTGCTTTGGGCTATAATGTGCCTATACAAAGCCAGCTGTTTGGTTATCCACGAATCGACAAAAGCTCATATATTTTGAAAAGGATTTATTGATGTTAATTCACACATGTAATCTCTTTTATTAAACAAATTATTTATAAATGTAAGGGGAAGAACTAAGTATAATACGGCACTTCGGAGTTTCGTATATTCATAGATTATCATATCTTTATAATATTCGTTGACTAAGTTAAGAAGAGTAACAACCGAAGATTCTAACTCAATTTACAACGAATTATAACTTCATCGTTTTGAGAAGTAACTCAAACAAATTGATTACAACATTTCTGTACAAATTTCGCAAATTGGAACAGTTCCATAACGAAATGGGCTTGTATCTAGAATCTGTATAAAGGGCTAGTGAATCTCTAAAAGATTGATACTCTAATCTGAATAATTGGATTCCTAGTTCGTGTTTGCGTTGGGAATTGATAAATCTTTTCTATTTGCTATGGGTCTTTGAAACGGGTGTTTTAATTTTTGAGATGAAGCAATATTTAGGTTAAAAGAAAGAGGAAAAAAATAACTTTTATTTCATTTTTGTTGAAATCTATACAAAGTCGGTGCAAAATCTTGTTAAATTGAAAATAGATAAAGGCACCGACATTGTATAGATTTCAACAAAAATAAATAAAAGTTATTTTCTACTTTTTAGAGCGAGGAAGTCGGTTCTATTTTTTGGCAAAAATTTTTATTTTATCCTTTTTAGTGTCCTGTGAAGGGTAATCACATCGTCTAGTCACAATTTAGTTGATATATACGTCATTAAACCTTAACCGCAGAGCTTATTCCGTTGATTTTCGAGGAGTTCCCTGGAATATCTTCCACATGGATGATCTGACTTGAACCAAATTTCTATGGGACCACACATGAACTCTACTCTTTCGAATGCAAAAAAAATTTTCCAAATCGGTCCATAAACGCCGGAGATATGCGGTAACAAACAAAAAAAAAAAAAAAAAAAAAAAAAAAAATACGGTCGAATTGATAACCTCCTCCTTTTTTTGTAAGTCGGTTAAAAATATACTAACATTTCATGTTTTAACAAGTTCTGTATGTCATTTTTATGCAAATGTCACTTGTTAGTTGTTAGCTGTCATCAAAGTCCTATAAATTAGTAGGCGCGTTCAGTATCTGTGCTTTGGTACCGATTGCGTCTGGTGTTCGAACGTGTTATTGACGTCACGACCCATCCACCCTCTATTTGCTAATAGTCATTATGACTAGCTGCGATTTGTTGTTAACTGACTAGTCCTATAATTGGCCAGTTGTTTAGAATCACAGTACATTTCCATTACATTCGTTACATTCGACATTAATATACATAGCTCCCTCCATTAGTTTATAACAATACTAATACCACAGATAATATAATACTATCGGATACTTCAATTATAAGGCATGTATATACTATAGGCACGGCGGTGCACCTGATTTTAAGTGAAGATAAACACAAGCAAGTATGGTGTTTTTGAGGCTGATACATTGCCAGCTTTAAGGATAAGGAGGTGGTATAGCGAGGGATAAATGACGAGAAAAATGGAGAGGATAATGAGGGAAAAGAGTGGGATTATAGGGCTCTAGCAATGTATGCACGAGAGCACTCACTGTACGGGATATAAGGTTTTTTTTCATGAAACAGAGGGCAAGCGGTTCACCTGATGTTAAGTGACTGACCGCAGCCCATGAACATCTACAACAGCAAATATTCGCAGATGTCTTGCCGGCTTGTTGGATGGGGACGGGATAGGGAGAGGTTTAATGATGGGCAATTGGGGAAAAGTACAATAGGACGGGAGAGGAATAGGATGGAAATACAGTTTTCTATGCGGGTAGTAACCACCCCGGTGCGAGCTTGACCCAATGTGATGATGTTTGGTATTTTTGAAGTTAATAATGATTAGAATATCTCGTGGATCGCCTTATAATGCTCAAAATAAAACATGAAAAGGGGGGTCGAATTGTGAATTCCTGAATATGGATATAAGGTCCAGTTCAAAGCGAACTACTTGTACTGTATTATTTAAACTACACTTAACAGCGTCTTAAAGATAAGTATCGTTTCAGTATAAGCCTTTACAAAAGTATTGAATTAAACATCTACCACTCATACAATTACAGCTAACTCAAACTAAGCTCTGAAAGCTTTTAGACCGCTCGTGGGGCTTTTTATTTTACTTCGAGCTTTTCGTCTTGGACAGGGGTGCGAAACATTTGGTTGGTTTATATTTTTCATGGTAATGCATAATAACGTTTATTGATTGTCTCCATTAAAAGCTTGCACAATAACCTTTATTAACCAATTAGTCCATAACATATACATCATTTAAACTTAACCACTAAGCTTTTTCTGTTGATTTTCGAAGAGTTGGAATATCTTCTATATGATGACCACACAAATTCTAAATCAGACTATATATACCGGAGATATGCGGTTTTATACATAAAACAAAAATAAAAGATACGGTCGAATTGCAATCCTCCACCTTTTTTTGAAGTTGGTTAAAAATTGTATACAATCCATGTATTCTTATATAACGAAATTCCTGAAGAACCTCAAAAAGGATGCCTCGTAACCATAAAAATAAATAACCAGAAAACCATAAAATAAATTACCTTCTCCAAAAAGGTTACCAAACCCTGCACAAAGTTGGTAACCATTTGATAGTGGTTGTTGAGATAACGATGTCTTGCAACTTGTCTCAGCGCTCACTGAAACTGTTTGCGATCTCTGAAATTTTGTATCCCGTAGTCAACCCCAAATTATATTATCATTACTGCTTAATTTGTAATTGAAATGGAGCGATTGTTTACAATGGGCTATTTGACAGATTTATAATTATTTTTGTTCGTACAAAATTGATCTTATTTAAGATTTATAGAAAAAAAATTCTAACCTAATATTTTAAGGAGGAACTTTGTTTGTTTGTAATGAATAGGCTCAAAAACTACTGGACCGATTTTAAAAATTCTTTAAACATTCGGAAGCAACATTATCCACGAGTAACATAGGCTATATTTTAAGGGCTTTTTACATATATATTATAAAATTATGCTACGGGAGCAAAGCCGCGCGGATCAGCTAGTAATTAACAAATAAAGCATTGTATTAAGATAAATAAAATCCTTTAAAAAGTATTTTATATATTAAGTGTTAACGCTAGTTGCTTTATAATGCGGTATATCTTAATTTTTATTTATGTAATGTTCAGTGTACGGCGAGC
Organism: Phoebis sennae; assembly: GCA_001586405.1. NCBI lineage: Eukaryota > Metazoa > Arthropoda > Insecta > Lepidoptera > Pieridae > Phoebis > Phoebis sennae. The sequence goes on along the minus strand of LQNK01003467.1, from coordinate 124,502 downwards.
TTTCCTTGAATTTCTGACCAAGTGTTAGCAGTGAATTTTTAATAGCAAGCATTTAACATTTACCGTCAGATGCAAAGAAAACCGAGGAATTTGTGCTAAGTAAATAATGCTTTTAGTACTTCGTTCAAACGGTTTATGGTTCACTTAATTAAATGGTTAAGATTAAGGCTTGATTATTTTATTTCGTAGTTTCTACGATTTTGCTTCCAAAATCGTTGAACCGTTTTTGTGTAATTGAATAACAAACAACCGTTTTATCTAAAGAAAGAAAGAAAAAAACATTATATGCTCAGACATGACACAATACATTTAAGATAACACAAATCATACCATACACTAGTATAGTATTATATTATCTGTGACCATACTAACACTTCAAAAGGGACCTAGTTTAGCTTAATAGGCCTGGAACGCTCTCCGCGCTGATTTCCAACCAGACCCCTAAAAATTGCATAAGCACATACAATAAAACTTAACAGAATTAACATACCTTGCTAAAAGTTTGAATGGTCATCTATACTAATATCATAAAGCTGAAGAGTTTGTTTGTTTGTTTGTTTGTTTGAACGCGCTAATCTCAGAAACTACTGGTCCGATTTGAAAAATTCTTTTAGTGTTAGATAGCCCATTTATCGAGGAAGGCTATAGGCTATATTATATCATCCCGATATTCCCACGGGAGCGAAGCCCTGGTGCGCAGCTAGTAGTGAATAAGGCCCCTAAGACTATACACTATCAAACATTACTCTGTCTGGGTGTTAATATATCTATAGCAGTGATTCCCAAAGTGGTCTATATCGACCCCTAGGGGTCTACGTCACCAAAAAATTTTGGGGGTCCTAGAAATGAAAACGGGATCCACGATAGTGGATCTCAACACGTACACTAAATCAGGTAAGTAGGGAGTCTACCCAACACGGAAAAACATGGCAAAAGGTCTACGACACAAAAAGGTATGGGGAACTCCGAACTCTAGTATGTACGCATTTACAAAAAAGTATGCTTAAATATGTCTATCAGCTATCTAGTTTCCATAGTACAAGCTTTGCTTTGGGACTAAATGGCGTTGTGTTAAATAATAATAATATTTAATAATTTATTTCCAATTCAAAAATTACATTTCACACTTGTATAGAATCGCTTGCCCCCACACTAGGATATCCTGTGTTGTGGGTAGCAAGATCCTTCCGTTGTTCAAACATAATATTTTTGGTAGTAACAATAATTGAATACAATATTAATAATAATGAATAATATAAGTAGTAAAAATTAATACATTTTTATTAAATTAAATACATGCATATTTAGATTCCTTATAATGAGATCATAAATTTTTCTTTAAATTTTCTAATAAGTATATAAATGTCCGAGAATATTTACTTATTACGCTAGTCTTAATTAATTGAATTCTACGTTGTGCAGCAAAATAAAATACCGCACTGCAAATGTAGAACCAATCGAACTTAGAAAACCACTTAGATGAGAAAGCTTTTACCAACAATTAGAAAAGCCTAGACTAGCACTTCGAGAACCTCCTTTAATCTATTACCTAGCACTCTTGTTGTGTACTTACAACCTTCTTATTGCTGTAAATTAGACATTACTTAATTTATTTTTTTTCTATCATTAAGAATAAAAATTAAAATAATGTCTTGTTTATTTAAATATGAAATAAATATTTTGAATTGCATCTTTTTAAGGAAAATATCAAAATTATCCAGAATGATATTTGCTGGTGGAATAAAGTAACAAGACATAACAACAATAATATTGTAATTAATACTTTAAATTTTATTAATATCGTTTTAAAGTTATATTAAATATAATAGAATTTGTCTCTTACAGATAATAATTAATTATTGAAAAAAGTTGAATCCGCCCATAAACCTATTAATTTCTAATATGATTTTTCCATTGTAAGAAAAGTTTAAATAAATAGCGACATGATATTACTATTTTATTTTATTTACGTTTCGGTATTTTTGAGGAGAGTATAATCATAGAATAACAATTATTGAAACCACGCCATCTAGTGTTCTTTATAAGAACTACGACAAATAATATGTCAAGTGATTTGAAATATTATGATTACTTGTAGTTAGCTCGAGGTTACAATAGATGGCGCTATAACAAATAATCAACCTGTTTACACAAAACATTTCCAAAAATACCTAGTAATGAAATTTAATAATTTGTTGACTAATAATTATATTTATTGAATTCAAGTAGATTTTTTTGTGGACCATTTAATGAATGATTTAGTAGTTAGGACTGTTATTTTCAAAAGCATTGCTGTAATAATTCTATTGACGTGATATTGTGATGTAAATATCCTTAATGATAACATTTGTTATAGATAATTTTGGAATAAGTTTCATAATAAATGTTGGTTGTCTTACGAAAAAAAACATTACAAATGAAAAGTTGCATCATTTCATTTCAGCAAAATAATAATAATAAAAATTAAAAAAGCAGTTTTAGTTTAGTTTTAGCTGAATATCAATTTCAATTTTTGATCTCAATTTAAATTTTTAACCTCATTCAAAATTTCATTCTAATTTTACTTTATGATTTTAAATTTTAACCTATTGTATCGTATTGACCTATGAAATATGTAGCCGTAATTAGTAATATAACATATCATAGCTAAACTTCCAAAGGTCCCGCGATACAGGCATTGCCTAGTGCGGGAACCATTGCCAATTGTATCATAGTAACCTACGATAACTTTAAAATGACTTCTTTGTTTCCTTTTATGTGTGAAAAAAAAATTGAATAATTAATGAAATGTATGTCTTTTGAAGTAATAAAGATTTTATTTATTTATTTATTTATTCAGTTTTCTAGACTATCTCGAGACTGACTGTCGTGGACAAAATTCGGTCAAGAAGACGTTAATGAAATTATTGACGTAGACAAAATATTTGCATAAAAATTCACTCTCACAGTTGTTTAACAAACGATAAATTTAAAACCAACCGCTCACCATTAAATTTGTGTATATTAATGAATTAAACAGATGGATGATATAAAAACAATTTGTTTCAAAGCTTTATGAAGATCGAAAAACAGATAATGCATCGAAATTCGATTCTAAACTGTATTTATTAATGCACAAATTGCATTGACGTATTTTATTGCACTAGATTTTGATGGTAACTATGCTTATTTAATTAAAAACGTCTATATTTTAAATCCAAAAATAAATCAACGACTAAATGTGAATATATGTAAGTATTTTTTTTTTCTTGAATCTTCCCTTTATAAAAGAAAAATGTTTATGTTATTATTGTCTTTCCACCCGAGACTTCGCTCGCATTTGTTATTTGTAGATTTTCCGAGAACGGCATTATTAATTTATTATGAAATTTTTACCACTTTTATTTTACAAATAAATATATATATACAATTATGAAACAATTTATTTTAAAGGCCGTTTATTATTTGTAACAATACATTAATAGGTCTTATATATTTTTATTGAAATAGTAGCTTCAAACAGTCTATACTCTCTAGTCTCTACCATGACTAAATAGATAGCACGAAGACTTCACGATGTTTCAAATTTGAGATAATTTTTACCTCTCTACTTACTATATTCTTGGTGACACTTTTTAAAACTGACTTTTACTTCGGCACGATTTGGGCCAAATCAAAAAAGTAGTCACATCGTTTTATTTTACCAGCGATGATCATTTTTTGTTTACCCTTTTTGAAGGGCGCATGAATAAATAGAGTGAAAAGCACCGAAGTTCCTCTTTTAGAGAGAGAATTAAGGAGGAAATTCGGTGTTTTGGGGTATAACTTGGCTCTATTTAAATCAAACTTAAATTCAGGTCTCAAATTAACAGCCGCAAACAGGTAAGGTATATAATATATAACAAACAACAAGTATAAGTTGCTAGCCCGCCCCGTGTAACGTCTGATCCCGTGGCAACTCTTGGATTCAAAATAACCTATATGTTATTCTGAACCCTTACCTATATGTATAGACAGTAACAGATCTTTAAAACTACTCAACGTATTTTGATGCGGTTTTTCAATTAGTGATTCAAGACGATTTATATGTATAAAATATGCATAATATACATGAGACCTGAAGTGACCAGAAATAAACAGTAACAAAAGCTAGCATAATATTTAGCATGCTTAGCAAGTTAGCAACCCTTATCCATAAATTCCGACGCGTTTTAAATACGTTTTTAATTAAAAACTAGTTGCAACAGCTGGAAATGCACCTGCCCCATTATGCAATGTCCACAAACAACTTCTTTGCTATTATATAAACGATAAAAATAGATAATTATTCTTTAGAGTTTAAGGAAAAATGTCCTACTAATATCATAAATGCGAAAGATATGTTTGTATATCTGTTACTCTTTCACATAAAAATCTACTGAACCGATTGATACAACGTGGTATTTATAGGTAAGGAATAACGCTCCAAGATAACTACTTATATAGGCTACTTCCAATCCCCGAATTCCCACGGGATTAAAAGTAGTCTATAAAGTAAAAGTTACAATCAAAAATAACAATCAATATAAACAAAAATTAATTGCTGTTCGTTAGTGTCGCTGAAACTCGAGAACGGCTGAACCGATTTGAAGAGGTTTAAAAGGTGAGAAAATATGAAAAAATTGTGAACTGAATAGTAAAACCACCTGTATATTTTTCATACAAATAGTTCATATCTGTCAAATACTCGCTAAAACTCGAGAACGGCTGAACCGATTTGAATAATTTTAGTCATAAAATATTCGTGGAAGGTAAGGTTTAAAAGGTGAGAAAATATGAAAAAATTGTGAACTGAATAGTAAAAACCACCGGTATATTTTTCATACAAATAGTTCATATCTGTTAAATACTTGCTAAAACTCGAGAACGACTGAACCGATTTGAATAATTTTAGTCATTAAATATTCGTGGAGGTCCAGGGAAGGTTTAAACGGTGGTAAAATATATGAAATGCAAATACATACTAATTTCGTGTCTGGTAAAATATATTTATAACTAACAGCCCACTGCTTAGCTGACGTTGGATTATGCCTTAATATAAAAAATCCTTATTAGCACGAAATAATCACCTAAAGCAACTTAATACGAAAAAACGTATTTTAGCTATAAAACACTTTTGAAAATTTAAATTAAAATTTCAAAACAATCGTTTAGTGTAAATAAGTCCTGTTTTAAATCCGTTAAAGCACATTTTGAACTAGTTAAAAGTTTGGTCTGTAATGAGGTGACTGCCCGTGGTAACGCCACAGTAGCCACGAGGGAACGTATGGCGGGATTATTCTGTGAAGTGTAACCGATGTTTATTTTAACCGACTTCCAAAAAAGGAGGAAGGTTTTTTTGAGGATTTTGTGGATTTATTGAAGAATTGAAAATAATTGAAAACTACATAATATGTAAAAAAATATTAGTGTAATTATAAAGGTGATTCTTTTTTTTTCATGATTAAGTAACATTCTTATTCATTAATTTACTAGCTGTGCCCCGCGGTTTCGCCCGCGTATATAGCCCGATCCCGTGGGATTTCCGGGATTAAAAGTATCCTATGTCATTCTCCTGGTCCTAAGCCTTCTGCCTACGAATTTTCAGCTAAATCGGTTCAGCCGTTCTTGAGTTATAAGTGGAGTAACTAACACGACTTTCTTTTATATATATAGATTCATACATTGTAGGTGTACAATTATTATAGTATGATCTTAAACTAGAGAGGGTCCACAGGTCTTGCTACGAGTTTCGAAACATGCAAATATCTAGATTCTAGATTATTATGAAATGGTTTTCGTTCATAATTTATTTTTCAAAATCTGTGTCTTTAATATATTAATTTTACATCAATCACGTAATAGAAAGTGAATTTAAATAACGCTTTATTCATATAAATATTTTGTCTATGTAAATATTGGACTGAAATCATGTTGGGTAACGATTTATTATTATGTTTAAGACATAAAATATCAATTTTCATAGACATTTGTAGTTTATGCGGAAGTTTTATAAGTTGCATAGTAAATAGCTTGAAAGCAATAAGGCAGCCTTTATACATTGAATTGTTGTCTAGTGCTCTTATATGTATGACAGTTGTTTACAATAAAGGATTAAATAAAAAAATTTTGATGCACTGTTCGTGTTGATAAATTTAATTAAAATAATGTCAATGAATTATTATGACACATTTTTTCATTTTTTTAAGATAATACAAAAAAACTATGGATTGGATTATATTAAAATGTTTTATGTTTGAAACTTTTAACAAAATTATTAATTGTTAGCAAGTCTTGAAAAATTATCTGAAATTAGCCATGTAGCTAAAATATTTAAATTAAACTGGATTATTAATTAATAATGTGAATAATTTTTCATCAATTTTTAAAAGAAAAAAGAAAAAGTTTGAGCTAACTGGCTTCAAAAGAGAAGATTCGTAAAACTATGCTCAGAATATACGTAGTTCATGACAAATTAAATATTTGTTCAAATTTAATCAAGTAATATCAAGTTACAGAATACACCCGCGCTCTTGAACGTCTCAAGTTCATCGCATACCAAATGACTTAAGAGTTAAGAGTTAAGTCAGTTCTGCACCGACCGTGCGCGAGAGAAGTTGTGTCGAAAGGATTTTATATTATTTTTAGTGACAATAACAATGTTTGTTTGTATGTGTGTGTGAGAGTGATATTTGTGGCCGTTTGTAAAATCAGCATTTATTTTGGTAAGTTTTTTATATAATATAATTGAAATTTTTTGCGTACATTTTTTGTTAATTAGTTTTTATTTAAATTTAGATAGTTATGTGCGCTTTATCGTTATTAAATTATTTTAATTGGTTGTGGACTAGTGGATGATAAATTGCTGGCGTGAAATTCTGTGAATTTTATACAAATTAATTAATTTATTTATAATTCTTTCTTGAAATATAAAGCGATTATTCTATTTCAAACTCTTTATTTGCTGTTCTTTAAATTACTTTCTTTATTTTTATTCAACTTGAAATCCGAATACTGCTGTAATTTGTTTTTTATTTAATCAAATATGACATTTATAGATATATAAGCATTGCAAAAACAGGAAATTTATATTTTGTTTATAAAAAATGGAGGTCGATTTGTGAAATATCTGCTTTCTAATTCTCGTTATTAGATTAATTATTCATATTTTTGCTACTTTGAATTTGTGTACGTAAAGATGGCTAGACAAGTAACTAAGAAAAATATTTTATGTATAGACTAGCTGAACCGCGCGGCGTCGCTCCCGTAGTATAATGGTATATGATATATATAGCCTTTAAAATATAAGCCTATGTTACTCGTGCATAATGTAGCTTTCGAATGGTGAAAGAATTGTTAAAATCGGTTCAGAAGTTAGAAAGAGCCTATTCATTACATCCAAACAAACAAACAAACAAAGCTTTCTTCTTTATAATATTAGTGTAGACAAGGGTTGAATCTATACTTATTATATAAAAAAGGAAACATTAATATGTATGTTTGTAATGTTTTCACAAAAACTACTTAACCGATTTCAAAGAATCTTTCACCATTAAAAAGCTGTATCTTTACTAAATGACATATAAATATTATATACCTATTATGCTACGGCTGGAAAACCGCAGGGAACAGCTAGTACACAATATACTCAATACACCTACTATATCTTAATAATAATCCGTAATATCTATTATTAGACCTCTATTTTAAAACTAATCGCATAGTAATTATTTTTCCCGCCCATCATACAGCATCTATTTTAAAACTAATCGCATAGTAATTATTTTTCCCGCCCATCATACAGCATCCGAGCCATATTTAAATTCGATAAAATCTAGAAAGAGATACCATGATTGAAGGATTTTATACGATAAATATAGGATTTTATACCCGTATAAGAAGAAGGCAGTATTTATTGTAATTTGTCTCTATTATAATTTATTTTTCTTTCGACTACATTATTTAATTATTGTCTGCCCCAGTCTACCCTCAGTGATTTTATGTTTTTCTCTTTCGCTTGATTGCCTGGAAGAAATTGCTAAGAACATCAAGGCTGTTATTGCCCCCACAATAGGGAATTTTTATTAATGTTTTTTTTTGTATTTTTATATTTTACTCTGTTGAATATATTCGCGGTTTTACCCGCGTATATCCAATAAGATCTTCGGGATAAAAACTACGTCATTCCTGGGGTTTCAAAGAATTTCTGTACGAAATTTCAATCAAATCGGTTCTGTAGTTTCGGAGCCTGTTCAATACAAACAAACAATTCTTTCCTCTTTATAATATTAGTCTATATGTGTGTGTCATGGATATATCTTTTATTTTCATCGTATAAGCCAATTAATTGCCTTAGAGTCTTTATCCAATTAGATGTTATAAATATAGATTTTCTTGGATCACCTGACTGAAATATTTCAATCATTATGGCTTCGTTGTGAGTAGGCGTTATATTTGTATGGAAACTTAAAGAAAAACATACCTTGCCGGCAACGCATTCGCGATACCTAACGTTGCGAATGAATATGGGCGGCGGTGATCACTTACCACCAGGTGACCTGCCTGCTCGTTTGCCCGCTGGGCGATAAAAAAAAAAGAAAGAAAAAGTAGCTTCCCACCAGCCAGGTCTGCAGTTCCACCATCGTCGTGTAGTGCCTCTCCAATCACTGAAGGTTGGCAGTCAGCTCCTTGTATAGTTTTTGTCCAGGGCAAGCCAGAATGCAGTTCCATGTCGGGGTATAACAGAAGAGGCATCATACATTCAGCTATCTCTAACACCCCCAAAAAAGTCCTAGCTCTCTGGCAAACTCAGTGTAAATAAAAATATCGCAGCACTGATTTTAAGTGGGCCCTCGAAAATAGTAAGCATAAAAATGTTATTATCCGTCAAGCTTTATTATTTTCCAATTATCAATACTTAAAGTTTTCATACACTTTAATTAAATTTCTACGATTTAGCTGAGTTTGACGTGAATGCTAATCGTAATAGCCCATTTAATATTGTGGAGGCAGTTAAACAGCTTTTAGTACCGTAGTAAAGTTTATTACGTGTAAGTTTGAGGTAACGTGGATTTAAACGCAGTTGCTAGTCTTTCTTATATCTGTTAGTAGCTTCTGCCCGCGGCCTCGCTACAATTCAGTCTATCACCTAAACCAAATATTCATCATAGGCCCTTGTGTCTATTGGAGACGACTAGCTATAGCTGACGCGTAGTTTAATGTTATAACATTATAACACCTATAATATAGCCTATTTTACTCGTGGATCGTGGAGCTTTCGAATGGTGAAAGAATTTTTAAAATTGGTCTAGTAGTTTTTGAGCCTATGCATTGCAAACAAACAAGGTTTTCCTCTTTAAAATATCAGTGTTCATATTTGTTTGTAAATTTTGTTTTTCTCGTGTAATTGTGTGTCCAAAGAAATGATTTTCTTCTTTCTTGAAATTCTCAAAAATCTCCAAACAAGTCCAACATATTATTAATGAATAAGTAATTTGACAAAACTTCGAAAATCAGTTCAGGAATACTAGTATAATATTTTACTAGTATTCTACCTTACCACTGAGTGGCAACCCATTGTGGGTACTATTATTTAATTTTACTAGCTGATCCGGGCGGCTTTGCTCCCGTGTTATATATACTCGTATAGCCTATGTTACAAGTGGATAATGTAGCTTTCGTATGGTGAAATCATTTTTAAAACCGGTCCAGCAGTTTTTGAGCCTATTCATTACAACTAAACAAACAAACAAAGTTTTCATCTTTATAATATTAGTGTATGTTATTTCTTTTTATCTCCTAACCCAACAAATGTATTTTCTTTCTGTATATTCCTCTATTCTACCGTATACTATCCATCCGTTCTCCACCATTTACCATTGCACCATCGCGGTCTCACCCAATTAAATCTACTTGCCTAACGGTACCACTTGCTAATACATTTTGAATACATTTATACGCAAATTACCAGAGGATTTCCTTTATATAATGAATTTATTCTGCTTCTGTATTATATCTGGAAGGAAATGCCCTTATTGTTATTAAGATTTCCGCTGGATTCTAAACTGATTGTGAATGTATTATTAATTTTCTATTCATTTAATGGCGCGTTGGACTAGTAGTTGTATCTTTGACTACTTTGAGTCCCGGGCTCGAATTTTAAGTATTTTATGTTTTCGTCATATGTAAATTTGTATTTCTGTCCTCCACTTACCAAATCTTATAGGACATTTCTGAAGGTGTCCAAGACAGACTTTGCCTAGTTTGAAGCCTATTGTAATGTGGATATTAGTTTTAAGGATAGCGTATGTAATGATTTTAAATAAATAATACATATATTTTTTATGTTATAGCAGGCAAGAGGAGCAAGCGGTTCACCTGATGTTAACCTTATCACCTAATGTGACAAACAGCAGCCCATGAACATCTATTCATAAAAGTGCCTATTGCTATATAGTTGCTGTATCAAGCAACATAAAAGTGCCTTACCAGCTTGAAGGAATGAGGGGATAAGGAGAGGATTAATCACAGGAAGTTGGGAGAGGAGTAGAACAGTACGGGAGAGGAATGGTATAGGAATACAGGCCTCCGGAAAATATATAAATATAAATCAACAAAATCAAAGTCATCGCCAAAACATACGATGGTCTCTCTGACCGAGATACCCGTAACGGTCCCAACTCGACCGAGAAGTGCCCAACACGAAGTTAAACTTCACACATCGTGGCCGATCATTACTCGTAATGCTGTACAGATCGAGAAAAACCTTCTAACAAATTCACAGTAATAATAATAATAATTTAATCATCAGAAAACATGTCCCAGATTTGTTAGTAACAGATTACAATTATGTCATTTTGTTAGTAAAGACACACACAAGAATTATACAGCATTGCTTGTCAAAACATGTAGTTTACAAAGATTCAGGCTGGGGTAATAGATCATGAAACGACATTTCAATAAATAAAAATTTTTGCCAAAAAATAGAACCGACCTCCTCACTCTAAAAGTAGAAAATAACTCTTATTTTATTTTTGTTGAAATCTATGCAAAGTCGGTGCCTTTATCTTTTTTTAATTTAACAAGATTTTACACCGACTTTGTATAGATTTAAAGATTGTAGAGATTTTTCCCTGTTTAGTGTCCTGTGAAGGGTAATCACATCATCTAGTCAAAATTCAGTTGGTATATTCATCATTATTTTTTTTTGTATTTGTATTTATTTAGTATCGGAACAAATTTTTGCGTAAAACACCCAAATCGGGTGGTAACAACTGAGTCACAGCTTTTAAGCTTGAAAAGGTGTCATCGTTTCAATTGTTATTAAATATACTTACTATATTGTCCTAATAAATACATTTTTATTCTTTTTTATAACAGCTAAAGCAGGTTAATAAAAAACGATTAGAAAACGAATGAAATTCGTACTAGATAATATAGACATTATAAATCTACAAACATCTTTAAATGAGAAACACATCGTAATATCTAAGCAGGTCACATCAACTTACTCTCAAACCAAATATATTTACACATACTTTAACAAGTGCCTACAAATTGTGTTCTTACTTTCTTTACGATCTATTTTAACGCGTTCTTGATACACTAACGTTTGTGAGTGTTATATAAAGTTCTGTTAATGGTAATAAAATATGTCAAACAGCGTGAGAGAACGGTCTTGAAGATAACTTTATTATTTTTTATTTCTACGTAGCATTACAATCCTACAGGGTTTTTGGCAACTCGACGTATTCCTTATAAAATAAGCCATATTTATGTTCCACAAAAATTATACATATCACAGACTATAAGTATCCGAACGTCGAAATTTCACACGAAACCTTAAAGCTCGAATATCTCTAAAACTATGTATTTCTCTGTACGTAAGTGTGGTATATTTTATAGTATTTGAAGCCTTCTATTACCCTGTAAGGAATACTTCGAGTTACCAATAACAGTAAGCATACTAATATTAAAAAATTAAAGATTATTTGTTTTTTTGAAATAACATTTCTGATTATAATAAGTCCATGACGTTTTGATAAGACATTTTTACACTACGTCTACCATCTAATCCCAAACTAAGAAAAGCTAGTATGGAAACATTAAATAGAATCTTATAATGTTTTTAAAGATCACCTTGAAATAAATATCTCCATGTAATATTATACATGAACCGATCTAAGTGCAAATTTCTTTATTTTCATTTAGAATTCCAGCTGGTATTCTAACATTTGCAAACAGGAATAAATTGCGTAGATCGTATCAGCAGATGTAAAGAACGGCTGTGGAATACTTATAAATGTTTAAGTTTTTTGTTATTTATACTTACATTAAATGTCAATAAAGTTATTTATTTCAAGTTCTTTTAATAGCTAGAGCTAGGGCAATTTTCTGGGGGGGTGTTTGAGGCAAGATGAAAACTTGTGCGATGTCTCCTATTATACCCTGACATGGAACTACAGACCTGACTGGTGAGTGGTGGAGCATTTTTCCTGAGAATTTGAACACGTCTTTTACAGTTGCGTTTGTTTAAAGACGCAGCTAACTAATCGGCTATCAACTCGTGCTATTCTTTCAATAAAAATCACATAGCTCATTCCTTTGATTGTGTTTTAAGTAAAGATTTTATTCTAAGAAAAACACCAATTTTAAAATTTATCAACTCCGTATTTGTCAATTCTGTAAATTGTGTAAATGTTTTTAAACTAACATCTCTCTTTTCACGGGATAACCGCCCGGGGCCTCGCATAGACCTACCGTCCAGGGCCTCGCAAAGACCCGCCGAGGCCTCGCAAAAACCTCCCGCCGAGACCTCGCAAAAACCTCCCCGGAGCCTCGCAATGAGTAAGACCGCCGCTACAAAAACTGTCTACTACACGCTCACATAATCTGCAGAATAACATTAATTCTATGTTTTTTACCACAGGGTATATTTAGAATAATTCCGTACCGTCCACTGCAGATGCTATCTGAAACTGCCGCAAACTGGTTAGAAGATGCAATCATTTTTACTATTTTCTTCGTATTAAATACGACTAGTAACAAAATGTGTTTCTTGTTAAAGGAAACATTTATACGTAAGTTGATATAACTGTTTACAATTTTGCCAGCGGCTATGCTCACGTGAAATTTTATCGTTATTGTTATAGACTTTGCCCAAATCGCACAAAATCATAATAAATTGTAGCTGATATCTTGATAGTATTATAAGCATAATATATTGTACCTAATATATATTTATATTTAAGTGTAAATTTTTACCCAAATTAGTAAATTTTTTATTGAAATACTTTCTTTAATACTACATGCAGATAAAGTAAATACACTTATTTATAATTTCAATAGGAAACATATTAGAATGACGTTTTTTTTTGTGATAGAACCTTTTTATACTAACGACAAATTAAGCCAAGCTACTACTGGGCAATACCAGCATTTAATGACACTGTGGTTCGTTGTCTAAGTGGAGTTATGGAATATTATCCCTTTCCTGATTCATCTCCAATCATTTCTTGGTGTGACCATCTTCACTTGTCAGGGAATAACATAAATAAATTGCGACAATTCAATCTAACCCTCAGTTATCGCCATTTTACTAACATCAATTATTACGAAACTCTCTGATAATCCTGTTTTCATTTAAACCCTGATTGTCGGTATGTCAAGAAAGTCGATAATAAGTTCACGGAATGCTAGATATTGCAGTCATAAGTCGCCAATCAGGGTTATGATAGAAACTGTCGCCCGTAGAAATCTCCATAAGCAATCAATGTTTGAAAGTGAACGAGGGCAGAATTCCCAGGCTGGTTTATTGACCTTGAGAATTTAATTCAGTTTTTTTATTATTTTATGTATCCTTTTTCATCTATACTTTATCTATACTAATATTATGACGAGAAATAGTTTGTTTGTGCTCAAAAACTACTGGACCGAATTTAAAAATTCTTACACCATTCGAAAGCTACATTATCCACGAATAACATACTATATCTAACATAACTATATCTTATAGGCTATGTATAAAATTGTGCTACGGGAGCGAAGCCGCGCAGATCAGCTAGAAGTATTATAAAAACATTCACAATTAGTGGCCTTTTGGCTACAGAGACAATTCTTCCAGGCATCGTAATCGTATTATTCTGGTTTCGAATAATAGAAACAATTATAGTAAATTGACGAGAAAACAATTGGTTCTTATGAATCACGAACAATTTCTAATTTATATAGCAAACCTTAACCTCGAACCAAACAAATAAATTCAAAATATTTTAAGCTAATGTCTACAGAGGTCCCTTAAGGGTATTCGCATGAGGTTACACACAAGCTCATTTGTCTCAAACACCAACGGTAATTGTCATGCTCGCTTGTCAAGCCGCTTGAGCTACACGGTTCCAACCGCAACCAATTAATGGTAATGCAATTAATTCTAAATTATATACTTTCTATTGACACACAAAATGGACGAAGTAACGCCTAATGCGGTTTATATAATGCGTCTTAATTGAAACTGAATTACATGGATTAGTGAATTATTGTAATACTCCTTTTTGTAATGGAAAGTTTTCTGGGGAGTGCTGGTTCTAGATCGTCTCCCTTTTAAACGATACGCCAAAAGGGAGATTTTTTTTTAGACTGTTCCATTTTCTTTTATCTATTAAAACACTTGCGACACTTTTTAATGTCTTTTATGAAGTGTTATTGTGTTGACTAGCTGTTAGATATTTATATAACTTGTGGTCATTATTTGACTACAAGAAAAAAATAACGTGAAATAAATAAGACTATTAAATAAAGAAATAAGAAGAATGACGGTGTGTTTTAAAAGTGTGATCTAAAACAAATGAATCTATCAACCTTTTTCACATGTTCTTTTAAATTAAATTCACATCAATTAAATATTATTCAGGCTTCGTGTATTTATCAATACTTACTCATTTATGCCTTACAACTAAATATTATTTTTTAAGAAACTTTTACGGACTTTAAATTGTAAGCCAACGTTTTAAACAATTTATAGCTGGCTTTACAACTTTTAAATAACGTTTGCAATAAATTAATGAAGATAAAACAATCAATTACAAACGTTAACTTTATGGTCCTTCGAGCTGGATCCATCGAAAATACCTTCGCAAATGTTCATATTCAATTCAAATGCAAATACGTCTGTTATTATAAATGACTTGTTTAAACATGTCGGGTTTAAATATAACCTGGAGATAAATTGCAGGATAAGATTCCTGCGCTATGAAGCCTCAGCTTAGGGATACTTAAGTATGTCTTTTTATTCTCAGTCGAGTCTCAACTGAAGACATTTGAGATCTAGATAGAGATTGCTAGAATTCCGTATTATGGAAACCGGTGTAATATACAGAAATGCGATTTAGATTAAGTTTAGTTCCATATAAGGAGTTAGCTTGGAAGTAGGAATTTAAAATAAATTGTATGTTTAAATTACTTGGCCGCTTTATTGATTCAGTAACGGCCGCTAATAATGTATCAAAGATTATGGATCGATTGTTATCTAGATTATATGACATAGTAGTAATAATTAATAGATTCTCTTTAAACCTACTAGCTGAGCGTATATATCTCGTTCCTGTAGGATTTTTGGGATAAAAACTATCCTTTGTTCTTTCTTGGGTTCGAAAGAATCTCTGTACGAAATTTCATCGAAATCGATCCAGTGGTTACGGAGCCTATTCAATAAAAACAAACAAACCTTTCCTCTTTATAACGACGAGTGAATACTCCTTTTACAGGCATTTTAATTCTTAGAATAGAATAATCTTTATTTGCATAATGTGTGTAAATTACAGTTGATGACAAAGAAAATGTTTATAAAGTATCAACACATTTGCCCAGATAGGGCATGCAAAATTAATATTAATATAAGTTACAATTATCATTATTACAAAATACATGTCAAGTGTTAGCATTAATTTCAATTATATAATTCTAGATATATTAATATTATTCTAATTACATTACTAGAGAGATGAATCATTTAAGTACTCGTCTAAATTATAATAACACTTTTGAATCAAAAATGTTTTTAGGGCATTTTTAAAGGAATTAATATTGTCATTATTTTTTATGGCTATCGGTAGTTTATTATAAACTTGCGTAGCCATACCCAAAATTCCTTTCCGTAAGAGCGCAGTTCTTCCACGTATTGTTCCAATTGCCTTATTAGGAAGAGGATTCTTATAAGGAGTATTCAATCATATAGCTGTAGTTGAAGAATTCTGTGAAATGATTTTTATATTTTTTTTATTTATCTTGTTTTGTAGACGAAAGTTTTAGACCATTGATTAAGAAATAAATCATAATGGAAGATTCATTCAACATCCTCACATAAGGTTTGTTTCCTAGACGTAAATATTTTTTAATATTCCGTCTTTTCCCGCAAACCTGTTTAATTGGCCGCCGCCTTTGAAGCCGGTAGCTGCTGGACAATTATATGCCGGTTGTGTAAACAAATTACCTAGGTTTTATGTTTTATTTTGTGGGAAGGGATATGCGAATGGGGCATCTGCAGACTATTAAACAAATACTTTGTCTATATATTAGTTTTAGTTAGTTAAATCTGTAGGAAATTTATACCACTGAGACCAAAATTCTTCGATATTAATATCAGCAATACTATTAATATTATAAATGCGGAAGTTTGTAGGGATGTATGTTTGTATGTATGTGTATGCAAAAACTAGTGAACCGATTGTGATGAAACTTAGAAATCATATAGGTAAGGATCCAGAATAACATATAGGCTAATTCTTATCCCGGAAATTCTATACGATCATAAGTTACGTATGCTATCATACCTACATGATATTATTTTCTTACGATGTTAAAATGTTTAAAAAGTAGTCTTTAAACATTAGCCTTTAAATAAAGAGTCTTTTATAAATTAAAAATAAATTAAAACAATGAGCAAAGTAAACCAATGTTTTCATCTTCAAACGGTAATCCGGACTATTTACGACACTCAAATTACAATAATAATTTATTATTTATTATTATTTGACGACCCGCTTGGCGTAGTGGTTCAGCAATGGTCTATTGCGCCGGAGGGTGTGGGTTCGATCCCCACGAGCAGAAAATTATGATGTGATGAGCATTATAATTTTCTACTGTCTGGGTGTTCATTTATCTATAGTAT